>VUQJ01003469.1:0-10006 GCA_015108635.1 Andinoacara biseriatus
CCCCTGTGTTCTGTGGGACACAGAGGACGGCTTCCCTTGCAAGTAAAATAAGAGTTGTGCTTTTGTTCCTTGTTTTTATAAAATGATCTGAACCCATCACTACCCCTCAGCCTGACCTCAGCAGATGTGAGGTGGGTCCTACAGAGGACCGACCCCATAAAGCTGCATACCCCGACAATATTTCAGGCGAGGTTCTAAGAGATTGTACACATCAGCTGTCAAGAGGTGCTGACTGACATCCTGAGCACCTCTCTTTCACAGGCAACAGTACTTGCCTGTCTCAAGGCTGCCACCATCATCCCCATCCCCAAAAAGTCCACAGTGAAAGGCCTGAATGACTATCAACTGGTGGTCCTCACCCCAATAGTCATGAAGTGCTATCCTTGGGCACGATACCGAACCCCAAGTTGGTCTTCGATGCAACCATCGGAGTATGTAATGTGTGTGAATATTGTATAGTAAGTGCTTAGCTGTAGAAGGAAGTGCTGGTATGAATGGGTGTGAATGGGTAAATGCAAACATGTTGTATAAAACACATTGAGTGATAAGCTCAGTCATGACAAGTCTGTGTTGCTAGGGGGTTATGTGGGGATGTGTGACATGAAACTATAGTGAGGTAGATGATATATCTGTAATATTGTTATGAACCTCATAACGATATTAATTGAATGGGAGAAATGGATTTAAAAATCATGCCGTGGTCTCCAACAACTGTTGTTTACTGCTCATCATTTTGGCACGGGTAGGTTCTACTGAGAGCACAGCTTCACAACAAATGTCTGATTTAACAGTCAGATGAGCTGAGGAAACATGCTGGCCTCACCCGGTTGAATTGGGCCCAGGATATGGTCATGTTGCGGTAGTCCTCAGGGTTATTGCTGCTGCCTGAAAAAGCCTTCTGTGCCAGAAAGACCAGGTTATCCTCTGACAGACCACGTCCGCTGTGCATCTCTGCCTTGTATTTCATATCAAGGGCCTCGCACAGTTGGGGCCACAGCACCTTTTCTGGCACAATGAATGGCACTCTGCCCTGATGAGAGGAGGAACAGGGTGGTGAAAAAGAGGAAAAGCACAGCAGCACTTAAGATTCCAACTTTGTACTTTATTTGTTGTTATTCAGTGCTGTTGTTTGGTGGTTCCTGAAATTAATACGTGTATATGTTCCAGGCTGTAGAAAAACATTGCGAGGTTTACTGGGGAAATTATCCAAAATGTTTGACAACAGTGGGGCTCTGCTGCAGGAAGTAATAACAAGATGGATTAACTGTCAGTTTGATTCTGTACATAGACAGTTTATATACAATCACTGGTCTGTGACAATTTGTAAGGGTTTCAACTAAACATCTGATTCAGTGACCTCTATAACATTTGTAACAAAGACACAATTTTTGTCTCAGTACACCACCGCAGTTGATTTTAAATCAGACAATCAGTGCAGACAAGGGGTTTTACAAAAAATTTACATAAACTGTTTAAAAATTATAACCTTTTTTTATACTTTAATAAATAAATAAACAAAAAGTTTGCAGCCAATGTCTGTCTGAAGTCTGAAACCCATGGACATCACCAAATGTTTCCTTCCTTGAGTTCTTCCAAAAGAACTTTACTGCAGCCGCCTTCAGTTGCTGCTTGTTTCTGAGTCTCTGTGCCTTTAGTTTTGTATTTAATAATGGAAAAGCTGTTCTGTTGGGTTGAGATCAAGTGACCAACTTGGCCACTGAAGAATATCCCATTTCTTTACCTTGAGAAACTCTGGTTGCTTTTGCAGTATGCTTTGGGTCATTATCTATTTACACTATGAAGCTCTGTCTGATCTGAGCCGAGTATAGCCCCGTACACTTTACAAGTAATCCTGCTGCCTCAATTAGCAGTCACATCATCAATAAACACTAGTGGCTCGGTTCCACTGGCAGCCATACGTAGCATATCATATGCAGCCTCCACCATGTTTGACAGATGACGTGGTATGCTTTAATCATGAGCAAAGTGCTGCAATTCAATTACATATTGATTGTCTGATTTACTGTGGTGGTGTACAGAGACTACAAAAAAATGCATCTGTGTCCCAAACATTATGGAGAGCAGAATAGTCACCACCTGTATAAATAAGTATAAAAAGGCAATTTTAGAAGCGGACCACCCATGGAAAACCAACTTACTGGCTCAGCAAAGGCATTGTCCCACAAGACTGTAGCTGTTGCGTTGTTGTCCTGGCTGCCGTGGACAATCACTACCACAGGTAGGGATAGGGTCTGTAGGTTACAGACGCAAATCACAGACAGTAAGAGACTTAATTAGAAAATTGTTCACTTAATAAAGTTGAATGTTAGGCTTAGACAAAAGCCATAAAATTACAACTGGAGTTTAGTCTAATAGTAAATTTGACTGTTCAGTAAACAAGGGGGTGAAGTTCAACTGCTAAACACAAGTATAAATGATCAGATATCACTGCTTACTTTGACATGGAAGACTAGCTCATTGCCCCCAATGCTGAACTGCGATTCAAACAGAACTGTAAACTTCTCCTCCGTTACCGACTCTGCACCTCGACGGTCTGAACGTTTGATCCGCTTCAATGACTGTGACACACACAAAAAATAACATATTATCCGATTATAATAATTGACTGCTTTGTCAGTCCCTTGTGACTTATAATACACCAAAATTTCTTGTTATTCTGTCATTTTGTCACAGTGGAAATATTCCATTTGTATTTTCTATATAAATCACACTGCCAAGTTGCTGTGGTAACCCCTCATGAATAAGAGAGCAGCTGAAAGCATCTTCTCTTATATGGAGAGAGAATACTGTCTTGAGCCACCCTTCAATTTGATAAGAAAATAAGAATTAACTGCAGTGATTTATTGAAATCTGTGCAAACATAAAAAAAAATACAACAACAATAATAATTAAAAAACGTTTGCAGAGTAGATTAAACATTATATACACGTGTTAGCTGAACTAAGAATCAGGTAATCATGTTTTTGTGAACTTTATATTTTCTGTTGCTAGGACTTTTAAAAATAGTACCGTGTTTATATAAAGACAGCTAGAGCTTACCATATTTCTGAAGTGTGCACTGAGGGTGCCAGTGGCCTGGTGATACTCCATCACACAGTTGTTATTGAGGATTTCGCCACTGCTTTCACTATTCCAGGCAAAAAAAAGCAGAGAGGAAGGTTTAAACATATTCTTGCTGGCTGTGTCTTCATGTTCAGAGGACAAGATTTAAAGCCACCAATCTCAAAGATGACAAAACCACTATAACAACTATATGTTTACAAGCTACCAATCAACTAATTAAGGGTCATTTATTATCAAACAAAGTACAATCTGTAAGCACTTTCAGAAAGGTTTGTGCTCCTCACCTGTGTGTACTCTCATTCTTCAGCAAAGCTTTGGCTTGCTGCTCGCTAACAATGACAGCTTTGACCTGAGGGGGGTTCATGTGGACGTTGAGCTTCCCACCCACCAGAAGACGGACTGTGGCTGCAAACTTTGTCTGGGTTTTTAATACCTGGGGTGGCTGCTTTTCGATGATGAAAGTGCTGCCAAGAAAAGAAATAACATGACGGTGACCACTTTTCTCCTGAGATGATTTAAGTATTATGCATACTGAGCTAGTGTCACAGTGACCCTATCTTAATATGCATAAAGTAGATTATGATTCTGTCACAAAATCTATTAAGTCACTGAAAAATGATGAAGTGAAGTAAGATGATACAGCACTTATGGAAACTCAAACACACTTGAGTGTTTGGGAGAGAGACCTCTTATGTTGTTCCTGGAATTTGCTTGAGCCACTCTTCCTCTTTCTGGGTTACAGCCCCTAATGCTCCTATTACCACTGGGACCATTCTGGGCTTTACCTTCTGCTCCAGTACCTTCAGCCTCAGTACTTCAATTTTACCAAGTTCCTTTTTACTGATATTAATGTTGGCTGGGATTGTTACTATCATAATGCTGCTTGTTGTCTGCTTGGTTGACCAGGAGTTGACTGTCTGTTTCTCACAGGATCTTGGCCCGGTTATGTTTAAACACCTTCAATGGTGGACTTCTGCCCATCTGAACCTTTGACTTATTTGCCCAGTTTGACTGCTATGATACACAAAAACATAAATGGTAGGTTCTTATGTAGCACTTTTCTAGACTACTGAGCACTCAAAGCACTTTATATTGCATGTCTCATTTGCCCATTCACACACACAATCACCGATGAATGCATCAGGAGAAAATCAGGGTTCACTAAGCCTGAGCAGCCAGTCTGCTGAGACTGGAGCAACCAGGGATCAAACCACCAACCTTTTGAATAGTAGATGCCCTGCTCTACCTCCTGACCCACAGCCACCCTCCTTCCATGTTGTGGAGAGATAGGTAATTCGAATGTGTATTACACTTGTGAGGATACTTCATGATTTAATTTTACTTGGTGATTACTGGTGATTGTGGAGGCCATTTGAGTACAGTGAACTCCCCATAATGCTTAAGAAACCAGTTTGAGATGATGTGTGTTTTGGGACATGGTTTGTGACATGGTGCATTAGTCTGCTGGCAGCAGCTATTGACAGATGGGTACACTGTGGTGATAAAAGGATAAACACCGTCAGCAACACTCAGGTAGGCTGTGGCATTTAAATACTGCTCGGTTGGAAATAAAGGGCTATTGTCCAATTTTAGTTCTCTGTGTGATGATAAGGCCCCTTGCACCTTGGTGCATGCCTAGGTGTGCAGCAGTCATGGCTTAGTGCTGCTTGGGCATGGTGTTTTCTGCAGTCATGTGACTGTTTAAAACCCTGTATTCTAACTGGCTATCGTGATATTTGCCACTTCTTACAACCACAAGGTGGTGTTAGAGATTACCCACAAATTATGCATAATGCTGTTGTATATAATGTGTGGTACCCACCATGAAAATCTTGTGCATATTGCATGACATTTATTACCTACTGCTTCCTTTTGCCAGTGAGTGGCAATATAGTGTGACCTAATTTTGGTTCTCACCAAATGAATGTAATTGTTGATAAACTGTAATGTTTGCAACATGAATTGGCACACTGCAACAGCCTTGCTAGCTGTGCTTTCCGTTCCTTTTGTTTTTTTGTGTTTTTATAAACCTAGTTACTGAAGAAATGGGCTGAGCTTAAATGCCAAGATGTTTTCTGTTTTTGATTCATATGAGCGCCTCTCCGGCAACTTGAGCTGAAAACAGGTAAAACATTTGGTGAATGGGCTTTACAAACTCTCCAAAGGGAGTAACAGAAAGTGTGTGCCGATGAAAAAGAGAAAGACAGAGCACAAAACCAAAGAGAAGTGAAACTGAAATGGAGCTTTCCTTGCCAGTGCAATTCTGATGTAATTCTGTGGTTATTCTGCAGTACAGTATAGATGCAAACTACACTGCATACTTAAGCTGTGGCAAAGATGAAAACCAGATTAGAGAGGCTGACTATAAAGACTAAAGAGCCACAGTCTCCTTCTCACCTGGTAACCAGGGCAGAGATTATGTCAGTGATGTCAGCATTGAGTTTGCTTAGCAGCTCTACCATGGGGCCTGGCAGAGGAAGCTGCTGGGTAAGATGTTCACAGCGCCGGATCTGCTGCCGGTTCTGCCAGATCAGATCAGCCAGCTTCTCACACCTGGAAGACGAGGAGAGGGAAGGCAGCAATCCAGGAAATCAGAAAATAAGGGTGCCATCATTCGCTGGGCTCCTTTTTGTGAGTACATTGAAAGCATGTATGATAATTCTACATTTGTGTTGTAACCAAGACAGTGCCTTTATTGAAAAGACCCCCCCCCCCAATGTTTACTATATTACAAAAACACCTGTTTGGTGTAGATAAAATTATACCTTGAAGTTACCAATCTAAAATACAATGTATACCAGGACTGAAGAACATCCAGTCCTCCCTCTTGAGGACCCCCATTGCCAGCTAGCTGTTGCCTCCTCTTCCACTGAATGAGCTCCTCGTCCAGGATCACAGTCTGCTGCTTCCTCAACAGGCCCAGGGTCTTCTGGTGCTGCTCTGCCAGGTCCTGCCAAAAGACAGAAATACACTGAGAAACAGCTGCAAATGAAATATGCAACTATGAATTACAGCTTAACGTGACACTGTTGTGCCCTTTATAGTAATGTCCAAAAGTCTTGAGCCAAAAAAAAAGAGAGGTGTTGGCCTACAGAGATCCACTGTCAAATGTTTTACTTGTACAATATGTTCTATATTGGAACAGAAACCGATTAAGCCTTAGGTCAACCATCACTGAGCTGATCAAACAAGAGGCACAGCAAAAGGCACAACTTCCCTAGCCAAGCATCAATCATGTGTCGTTTGTTTTTCATCAGAATCAGAATCAAACTTTATTGGCCAGGTATGCAGATATGCATACAAGGAATTTGGTTTTGGTTTCAGGAGCTCACAGTACACAGTATTAAAAAAGTAAAATAAATAAACTAAAACCTGCAATTACTTCCTCGCTCCCTCAATCAGGCGCGCACACACACACACACACCTTATATTGTGCAAAGTATGCTGAGAGCAACAACAGTTAAAAATGTGTCTAATGGCGCAGAGGGGTCCGATCCAGTGAAATCATATGGCAGGAGAAGTAAATTCTTTTTTTTTTAACTGTTCAAGAGAATGATGCTTGTGGGAAGAAGCTCCTTTGTAGCCTGGATGTCTATCCATTCAATGATTGTTAATATGTGCTTCAACAATGGTGTGCCTATGTGCAGGAGGACATTTGTAAGGATATGTCATCTTTGAAGATTTGTTAGAAGGCTCTTCATTGAAATGCAGCACACTGAAATTTATTAACATAGATGCAAAGACATCCAAAATCCAAAACATTAACACAGTATTTCTTAAAATTCATGAAAAATAAATAAGTTGAAAATTAAACATTTTTCAGCATTTAGAAGTAAATGAAGGTTATTTTTCATCTTTCTTTTTCAATAAGTTACTGTCACTGATGACACTCTTCTCAATTTGAAGTGTCAATCTACTGAGTTACTTAACCTTGTAGTCTTCAGGAACTGCACAATACCGTCACATAATGAAAAATATTTTCTACATGGGATGCTGTATCCTAAGTTGAGCTTTTTATCCAGCTGCTCCCTGGTTTTCCACCAGGCAACTGCATCAGTAATTTCCTTCCACTGTTTGCTCTTCCTGCCATATCGAGTGCAGCTAGTGAGTGCTCCGGTGGAGTCAATAGTTTACATCTGAGTCACCAGATGCTAGCATCTCCTCCTTTGTAGAATTAGTGTACTCAATGGTGTGTTTTAATGATACCGCAATAATAACATAAAAATTTATACCTGTAATATGACCGGCTGTTTAGATATCTGCAATAACAAGCAATTGAAAAGGTGTACCTACTAACATGAGAATATGTGAGAGTGATAGACAGAGAGGCCTAATGATACCTATTCCTAACCGTATGTGCTATATCTTCATACAAGCCTGTATTTCTGTAGTGTGCTGGCCTCTCTGGTTAGCCAGGCCTCCACAGTAGCTCGTTTGCTCTGCAAGGTGGTTTCCCGCTGGGTGCGTTCAGCTGGAGGCAGTGAAGACAAGCTGCTCAGCTGGGCTAACAAAGCAAAAATAGGACGTAAGCGGATGTAAGTAAGATGTTACAAACACCATTTTAAACATGATCGCTATTAATCAAGACGTGCAGCTTAAAAAAGACATCCTGGTGTCATCCTCCTTAAAAAAAAATGCACTTTTGAACCTGCTGCAGCCACCTATGTTTCCATATACCTGCTGCAGCTTAGTTATTGAGAGCTGGTGTAACATTTAAGAGAATTTACAACCCCAATTCCAAAAAAAACTGGATGCTGTGAAAAATGTAAATAAAAACAAAATGTAATAGCTTGGTAGGGCTGCAACGATTTATTGACGTAATCAATGACATCGACTACAAAAATTTGTCGACGTGAAAATTCATCATCGAAGCGTCGTAAATTTAAACCCATCCATCTATTTTGTTCCACTTATCATTTGATTTTACAATTGCAATACACCACAGGAAGATTTGGATTGTAGCACAAACAGCATAACACTGGTTCGGGGGGTATGAAAGAAAATGCAGATAAACTTTCAAAGGTGTGGGAGCATTTCACATAAACAAAAATAAAGCTGAATGCAGACAGTGCAAAGCAGAGCTTTCCTTCCGCGGCAGTATCACTGCAATGCTGAGCATTTATAAGCTGTGACATCAGCTCTGGATGGGTACATTAATGCGTCGGTGCTACCTGTTAGGTAATGTCTGCGTTAGTTTACCTGTCTGAAACAAGCTTTCATGGATGACGTTTGCTGATCGCCACCATTTTAGTTATGTTAGCTAAGGAGTGAAGGACAGCAGGAGCAGCTACGTTGGCTCCTATTTTTTTTTTCTCACATCATTATCAGCATTTATTCTGAATAGTAAACCTCTGCATGAACTGAATCATCTGTAATCTTTTCAGCTGTTTTGGGCAGAAAAACCTTTTGATTTAATTAGAAGCCTTATTTTCACTTTTGGACAGAGGCCAATTTTATTTATTTGCACATTATCTCATAAACCCATATTTTATTAAGAACTGGACAGCAACTTGGGGTTCAGGACCTTCCTAACCAAAGGATACTTTGGCATACAGACTGGAATCAAACCACCGACCTTCCAAAAGGTAGATGACCTGCTCTACCTCCTGAGCTACACCAATTGGGATGACAAATTACTGAACACAATTGATGAACTAATTTTTGTACATGTAGTCTAATTAAGGAGAGACAACAGTCTTGTTTAGAACATTATCAAACACTGTAATGAGTGATCAGTGTGGGGACTGTGATGCCAACAGTTACATTATCTGTTGTTTTCTGGGAAAACCAACCAGGTACACTGATTAAAATACAAAAATGACTGTCTCAGGTTGTATTGGTGTGTGCATTTGCTTCCACAATATTGGTGTGTCTTTCTCATCCTCACCTTGGATGCGCATGTTCTCCTGGTACTGAATGATGAAGTATTCCTGGCTCTGCTGCAACTTTCTCAGTTCATTCTCAGTTTCTTGTGTGGCCACTCGGAGCTCCTCAAAGGCCTGGTTGATCTGCTGGTGGCGCTGTGATAGCGTGTCCATGGCCTGACCACTACTTCCACAGCTGGCCTAGACATCAGACAGGTCAGATATTTAGGGCTTAAAATAAATAAATTTTTTGGCACACAATTTACCTATCTTTAATTGGGGGGGTGGGGGGTGCCAGGGGCCCTGCCATCAAGTTGTTTAAACACCTCAGTGACCATCCCCATCTTGCATCTTGCCCAGGGTGTGCTTCCCAGGACTGGGCGAGTCATCCCCCTCATCCCCAGACTCTGCTTCCACTACAGAAGGTGTGTCAGTGGGATTAAGGAGGTACTGAAATTATTCCTTCCACTGCCTGACTATAGCATTAATTTAAGTCAGCAGCGCCCCACCCACACTATAGACCAGGTAAGTAGAGCACTGCTATCCCCTCTTGACTCATCTACAAGGCCGTCTGAAAGTCTTTTTCAATAGCCTCACCGAACTCCTCCCACACCCAAGTTTTTGCTTCAGGCACTGCCCAAACCACTTTCTGCTTGGCCTGTTGGTACCAGGCAGCTGCCTCTGGATGCCTACAGGCTAACCTGCTATAGGCCTAGCCTGCTGGGGGGGTTCCCATAATGCACTGCTTCTCTTTACTCTATTCATACTTCACTCTGTGTTTAATCATTCTCTGTGTCTCTTCCACAGCATGTTTTTTGTCCTCTCTCTCTCTCCCCTCAGCCCCAACCGGTCGCGGCAGATGACTGCCCCTCCCTGAGCCTGGTTCTGCTGGAGGTTTCTTCCTGTTAAAAGGGAGTTTTTCCTTCCCACCGTCGCCAAGTGCTTGCTCATAGGGGGTCGTTTGACTGTTGGGTTTTTCTCTGCAGTATTGTTGGGTCTTTACCTTATAATACAACGCGCCTTGAGGCGACTGCTTGTTGTGAATTGGCGCTGTATAA
>VUQJ01003485.1:8633-18696 GCA_015108635.1 Andinoacara biseriatus
AACATCAAAGAAATAGAAATCACAGGGGAAAACATAATTTTTACTGAAAATCTGCCAAAGTGTCACATGTCACATGCAGCTGAAGACATGGAAAACAGTGTTGGGTAAAGTTTCTCTTACAGTAAATTAGATTTGGACATCATAACCAGGGATTATTACTTCTCCTGTGGGAGGCAGGGGAGCTGTGAGGGAAGTCTTTTTCTCTGTCAGAGCTCCTTTCCTAATGTGAAAATAGGCATTCTGACACCATAAGTGCTGCTTTTATCAGACAATGTAACGAAGTAACAAGAATAATTTTCATTGTAATGCATTCTGGTTAATATAGCACTAATGAGCCATGATCAAATTTCATACTGCTTTTGAGATCTGACAACAAGAAAATGTAAATGAAGCTGGATAAACGCATGCTTTTTTTTCTTACAGAGCAGCAAGAAATTCAAAGAGTCTCCTTTCTATAGATGCGTAATTAAAAGGAAATTTCATGCTTTGGACACACCAACTTAGTTGGGCTTTAAAGACAGCAGAGTGGGGGGAAAAAAGAGCCAAGGTCATGCATGGTTCACAGGAGAAGTGGACTGACACAAATAGTCAGTGGCGAGTCAGATCTCATCGGATGCAATGAACACCGGTGCACAGGGCAAAGCTTTATTGAGCAGTCACATGAAGAATGGAGATGGAGAGTAGGGTTAGATCACACAGTACACTCGTCAGTGCTTCAGTAAAAACACTCTGTCAACATATAATCAATCACTGATAGTAAAGCTTGAGATCATTACCGGCTCGCTTTATAAGTTGCTCTTTCTCAAAGGTAATAAGCAGAAAAAGTAAAAGAGTAGTAAAGTACAAACATCTATTTTCTCCGTGTAGTTAATGTCACCATCATTTCCATGGCGTAGCAGTGAACATTTTAAAGTGTTATATGTGTGACAGAACATAAACCTCTCAGAGAAGTCTTTCTGACAAAACATGAATGTAAATTTAAAAAAAGGCCATCTCCAGATTGCTTTGTTTTTACAGAGGCATCTTTCAATTGGCATTCCTTGGATCATTGCTAATGTGATGTGACCACAAAATTGTTCATTTGTTTATTTTTTGTTTTTGCCGTGATGACACACAGCGCTAACCTCCGGGGGCTTTACTTCTATCAACAGAAACCTGCATCATCCCCCGTCATAACATGTTTAGAAAGTAATTAGTCAAGTAGCTTCTGATCCCTAACTGTCAGGCAGTAGCAAGAGTTTAATTTCCTAATCTGACAGTCATACTATCAGATTTTCAGGAGAATAATCTGGTGTTTATTCAATGCATTGGGAAAAAAAAAAGAGAGATGGTTAAATGAGGATTTATACACCAAGTGTTTCAAGCAAGAAATCCTTTGAGAAGTCTTGGTCAGGGCACTTAGACCGAGTTCTCAACAGATTGTTATAATAAAGCAAACAAGAATAATAATGATGACTCAGCTGAGACAGTTTGAGTATCTAAATACAATTCAAATTAATGAACAAATGGATACAACATAAGCAGACGAATGGGTTTGGAATGGAGGAAGGAATGGACAGAAAATGGAACAGACAGATGGAAGTAAATTATTATTCTCTGACCCGCAGATGGTCTTCGCTGTGGTGTGATGACAGCCAAACCACAGACAGATCTGCTGAGCATGACTTCCTGTGAACAAAGCATTCGCTGTGGACATAGCAGTTTCGATCTGGGTAATTTGCTCAGCCTACTCAATCACATTTTACATTTTGTCATGAAATGAAAAGATGGCTTTCCTGTGCCTGGGAGATTTGTGAAAGGATGTGAGACGGGCTAGCCACTAAGCATTTGCTGTTACATTTCAAATGATGTTGATAAGTTAGCACAACAGCACTGTGCAACAATCTTAAGCTACTCCTCATTTCTTTATCATTTGTTTCCAAGGAGCCAGCCTTTCTTGCTGTCTGTTTGTTTGTTTGTTTGTTTTGTTTTTGGTCTATCCAATTTTTTCTTTAAACACTGGCTGCTTTTTGAATTATTTTCAGTTCAGTCCTCGTACTTAACTATTCTATGAGGAATGTTTGTTAAGTCACTTAACACTGACATATGATGCATTCACATATTTTAAAAAAAGCCATTTAACTCATTGACAACTTGGCAAAGAACAACATTTAAGTTGTATCTTTGGGCACTTTCTCCTATTTTGGGGGAAAAAACATATCTGCATAGTGTGCAGTGTGTCCTTAAAAGAAATTTGAAGAATCAGGGCAAGTGGAGGACAAAAGAAGAAGTGGTAGGCCTTAAAAAATATCTATCTATAGCAGATGAACAGTATCTGAAAATCATAAGAAACAGGAAGAACATTTCAGCAAAGCCCTGACATGAAGCAAAGACCTGATAGATGCATCTGGCCCTTCAGTTGATCCATCTACCGTTTCCAGAAGGTTCATCAGAAATTGTGTCAGTGGTGGCTGTCAAGAAGCTATTCATAGGGAAGGGCTTAGGTATGCTAAATTACACAAGAACTGGACTGGAAATCAGCAACAACAGCTCTTTAATTTTTGGTTCAAATCATCATAAAATATGTATGGAGAAGATCAGGAGAGAGGTACAACAGTGTGTGTCTACAGGCATCAGACAAACACAATGGAAGCGCTGTCATGGTTTGGGGCTGCATTTCAGCCAGTGAGTCATTTCAAAATCAATAGAATTATGAACGCAGGAAAGTACTGTTAGATTTTGATCCACCATGCAGTACCACCTGGAAAGTGTCTGATTGGCAACAGCTTCATTTTTCAGTGTGACAATGATCCCGGTAATACTGTTAATGCAGTAAAAGTAGACCTGGAAAGAAAAAACACTCAATTGAACACTATCAGTCATGGATTAGCCTCCCTAGAGCCTGGACCTCAACATTATTGAAGCAGTGTGGGATCATCTTGACAGAGAACAGAACAAAAGGCAGCCAACATCCAAAGAAGAGCTTTGAATGTCCTTCAAGAAGCCTTGAGAACTATTCCTGAAGACGGCCTAAGAAATCACAAGAAAGCCTAAGAGAGTTCAGCCTGTAATGAAGTATAAAGGTGGTCATATCAAATTTGATGTTAGAATTAGCATTAAAGTCTGTCTGTTATTGCCTTATATATAGTATTTCAATGCACATGTTTCAATAAATCACTGCACCTAGTTTCCAATTTCCTTGGCAACATATAAATAAATGAGGGGCGGCTTAAAAGTTGTGAGCAGTACTAGTGAAGCCTCTTCAATAACTCTGACTTCATGACTTTAAAAAAAAAAAAGAAAATCCCTCTGTCCTCTGGCTACAGTGCAACTGAGTGGTCCAATACTGTATGCCAGTTATCACCTGTAACAGTATGTGAGGATTATCACCTGATGGTTCAGCAGGAAGTACCTCTAAACCCCCTTTGAGACTTACATGACCCTTACAAGTGTTGTACACAGCAGAAAAAAAAGCACTTTACACAGAATGCAGCAAGCAGAAATTCATGACTGTGGGGGTTGTGTGTGTGGATTAGAGAGAGAGAGAAGGGCAAAGTCACAGGTAGAGAGCACAGAGGGAACTCAGTGTACTTGAAGTAACATGAAGCTAAAAACTATAGTGTTAGGATGACCAAGTTGACACCAACAACTTAAAAACACTTCTTTATGGGGCAGAATCTCTTGCTATCCTTCAGTCTTTTTTTTTTTTTTTTCAAAGTCTCCTACAGCTTTCCTAGTTTTGAATCGAGACACCTCTGACCTTGAGTGCAGAAACAAAGAAAGCATGGAGTGCCAAGAATGACCTTGGCACCTCAGTGCGTGGTGAGTGTGTGTGTGTGCACACCGTATAGAGGAAAAAAATAGAGATTGCATGCTTGCTAGATGCAATAGATGCCTTATGTTTGTCATAATAAAACAATTAAAGAATTGTATGCAACTTCTGACTTAAATATCACGATTAAAATCATGGTTGAATAGGTTCGCCTTCACATGATGTATGTTTGTGAGCATGCAAGAGTGACTGTAAAAAAACAAAAAAAAACAAAACAGCACTGCTGCCAAAGAGGTAAAAGAAGTGCACTACATGGACACTACTGGGCCACCTACACATTACAGCTACTGCAGCTGCTTAGCCATGGAAACCAATGCCATGAAGCTTGGTGACCATGCTCTGTAACTTTGCGAGGTTTGACACTTCAAACTTTGAGTTGTTGTGGTTCCAAAGCGCTTTCAGTTTGCAATAATAGAACTTACAGTTGATCGAAATTTCACAAACTGACTTAACGCTGACACAAACGGCGCCACACTTAAATTCAGCAGGCTCTTCAGAACGACCCGTTCTTTCACAAATGTTTGTTAAAGGCAGACTGCATGGCTAGGTGCTTGGTTTTATACACCTGTATAAAAAAAAACTAAGCACCTATTTAGGAAGGAAAACATTTAGATACCCCAAAACCTCCCCCAAACGTACCTCAAAACCTCCGTCCATAACAGCATGTTTGTGAACATCACTCAAACATTTTTTAACAAAGAATTCAAAATTAAAAGTAAATAATTTGAATGTTTGCTTGCTGTTAATGAAAAAACAGCCTTAGAAACCACAAAATGAAAAAAAAAAAAAAAAAATGGCATCAAAAATGCAATAATCTCTGAACGTGAATAGCATTGTAAAAGCTACAACAGCCTGTCCTAGAGACACAATGTTCATGTTGTGAGATATGTTACATAAGGCAGTACTGGAATGAAGAGCCAGTTAGAAATAGTGACAAAACTAAAATAACAAAACAAAAGTGACATAATGTTATACATCTGTCTCCTGCAGTTTCAGGCCTGTGACCAGACATCATTAGGAGTAACATTACATCACTCAATGAGAAGCAAGGATAATAAATAAGAATAGTCTTGTTTGTTTGTGTTTATTATTATGCATTATTTACAGATACTTACAGATACCTATATGTGGATGGCACTGTATTGCAGTATGTAGTCAAAATTTTATTTATACACACCAGGCATCCTTCAAGGTCCCAATTAAAGCGGAGAGGACAGAGACATGTCCTCCTGCAATTTAAGCAGATAAGAGTGCCTTGTTGTTTGAGGCTGGTCCCTGTGGTGAAGGATTAAAGCTCAACAGTGGAAATAGAAGCAAGCCAAAGTGAACTAAATGAAAACTATTGGATTAGTTTATTGTACAATATAATACAGCTAAACAATTGACAGAAATTTTATTGTTAAGTTACCATGGCCACTTTACATTAAAGGAATAAAAGCTTAAAGGTAAAAGATTTGTATCAAAATCTTTATACAAATATTTTTAGCATTTCACGTGATTAGATTATCAAATCTATGCCTACGATTCACTAGTAATTTTTTAAAAAGATGTCTTTATCCATATACTTAGCTCAATTTCTATGGCTACTGTTTAGAACTCATAAGACGATATTTATTAAACATTAGATTTAAAAAGTCAGTGAAAAAAGATTCAATATCTTTTGTGATTTGTCTGTTTTACTGACATTAATTCAGTCACGGTTTAAAAGCCTATTAATTCTGCAATTTAAAAGTCAATGTAATTGCAAAGATAATCACAAAAAATTGTTTTTTTTTAAGCAGCAAACACTATATTTATTAAAGTGGTTGTTACATTGCTGATATTTAATTAAATATCAGGCACTAGTCTAACCCCTTAACCCTAAACCTATTTTGTCAGCATTTTAATTTCCATACTGCCTCGATATTGTGCCAGTGCAGGAGAAACTTCCGGCTGAACTTGCTGTCATTCTTGTACTGGGTTGAGATTTGCGGCTTTGAATTTCTAAAATTAATTGTAAAGGCTGGGAGTAACTCTGCTCAGCTTGTTCCAGTTAAGCCCTTTTCACACACACTCTGCTGCCCTGAACTTTTCTAGACATTAGCTGGATGAGTTGGGTGTAAGAACGCAAATGTCCACATCAGAATAACTGGACACTAAACTGACTTTACCCCGGAAGCTCCTTAGCGATCTGTTTTTGTACATGAACTCCAGATGACTTCATAAGAATCGGGTTAGGCCACGTCCTAGGTTGCCCTTTCTCCAACCAACTACACAGCAAGAGATTGTCGCACTTGTTGTCAGTGCTGCAAATACACAGTCTGATTTAGAGAAGGGCAGACACCTGGATAGAGCGTGCCAAAAAAATATTTTAGGAAGTATGTCAGGAAAGCGACTTGCGATGAGTTTATTAACCCACAAGAGTAAGAATTATGTGTGTGTCTCAAATGGCAAGAACAAATTGTTGATATACAGCGCAACAAAAAATACACGTAAATATGCATATGTGCAAAAACACTGTAGTTTAAAAGGTTGAGGCATCAAATCTGGATTTTATGTGCCCCTTTCCAGCTTTGATGCTTTACTATGCATGGGAAATATTAGCATACACATACAGCTGTTGCATCATCAAAAGAGTGCACCTTTTCCAATAGCTTGATGTAGCAGGATGAGTAGAAGCCAAGTAAAAGCAGAAACTTGCGTAGTTCCTTACTGTAGGTCTTTTCACACATGCACACTGTGAGCTGAAGGACAAAAAACAAATGTTTACAAAAAAAGGATCAAAACAATCTTAAAATTTAGCTCAAAATCTCTCAAATCATATCTGGCTTGTTCAGTAACTCGTGAAAGGGATTTATTTCTTCTGCTTGCCTGAGGTCACCGGTTCACTGATGTTCTGTGCACCTGTGCTGACTGAGTTTTGCACAAGTATGCGTTCCTTGTTTGTGCTTTGAATTTATTTTCCATTTTGGGTTTTAAGAGTATCCTGGTGCACTCTCTTATCATTGCAGTGCAACTCCAGGTAGATTGCAGATTACAGAAGTTACTGCATGCAGATTAATGCAAAAAAGAAAAAGACTGTGCTTTTCAATCCTCAACAACTGGAGCAAAAATGAGTCCAAAACATAAAGAATGTAAGAGAGTGCACATGCTGCCTCTGCTGCAACTCCCATATAAATTTATTAACACTTACACACCACTGGGGTTTGGATTATTGGACTGATGAAGATGTGTAAATCAATGTCACGTCTACACACTAAGTGCAGCACTGTGCAGATTCCTCAGACTATACTGCAGTAGTTTGCTTTTAAAATTAAGGAAAATATTTGGCATTTGGCAAAATATTTGTCAGCGGACTAATAGGCGATCGTTTGCCTTGTTTATTTGTTTTTTAAATGTTTTTGGTTTTATTTAACATTAGATGCATACAAAATATACACCTATATTGTGAATATGCGTGTGTGGATAAATAATGTTTCTTGTTATACTTATTTTGGCTTCCATAAACAGAAACACAGGATAAAACATGTAAGTATGGGCCTAGATCAACTTAAAGTACATCAAAACAAAAGCCACAGCATCAAAAACAGCAAATCCAATAGCTATCTCATTAGGCTGGTTGCTATTGATGTATAAGCTCCCTTCAGCAAACAACATGAAGCTCCCACTGTTCCTCAGAGTCGATGAGTCAGAGTTGCACTATGCATGGGCAGCAGTACTCACTGGTATTGTATCAGAGCTGTCTATCAATATTCTTTTCAAGCTCATGATCAAAACAGAAAGAGGCATTTGCATGCTCAACATTTATTCGCAGCTATGTGCCTTGCTGCAAGATACATAACTGACTTCGACTGTAACTACACCAGCAGCCCAGTGAGAATGTGGGATTTTTTTTCAATAAAAAAAACTGGGCAGGCTGCGGGTTGGTTTGTGGTACAGTGTGGTGGTGCAACATCAAGAGACTTATCGCTCGTGCGCACAAAGAGAGAAAACACTCACTTTGCTTCAGACGTCTAAAAAAGAAAATGTAACTTTTTACATGATGTAGCAGGACTAAAATAGGGTTGCACTTTATTTTTAGATGAAAGGATGGAAAGAAATTGGTCTGAGCAGTGGCCACATAAACTGCAGCTGCAATGAACATATTAAAATTTACGTCTACAGAAACATGGAGGCAATTGCATCACGATCTCTTTGCGAGGTAATCAGGATGCACCTCAGAGCAGTCTGCAAGCCACCCAGCCAGTTTTCTCTGACAAATGAACATAAACATCAGCTCATTTTACCTTCTTATCTAAAGATGACTTTAAGATATGGTACTTAATTATGCCAAACCAAATTAGTTTTTCTGTAGGAACTGGTTGAAATCATGTTTATTTGCTTGCATTTATTTACATTTATTTGCTTACATCCATCACTTTTCATGTGCATATTCCACACCAACCTTTACAGAGGAACAATAGAAAGCAACTGGAAACATTAATTAACTGCTATGGGATGTGCTGCCATGGACCCAAGATCAGAAAATGGGTGAATAAAACCTCCTAGAACACTACCTGCACCTATCTAAAAAGCATCAGTGAGGAAGGGTGTCTGCACAGAGCTTGAAAGATATAAACAGACAGTAACCACCTCAGCCAAATCCTGTTCACCGTGCTACCATCTGGCTAATGATACAGAAGTATCTGCTGCCTCACCACCAGACTTTGAAGCTGTTTCTCTCCCAGGATATTATTTGAAAACATGAAAAATACAGTTTATTTATTTACTAAATTATTCATTTTATCATTTCTGTTTTTTTTATTGTTGCATGTTAAACAGCAGCTATGTTTTTGTTGTGCTGCCTTGTGTTGCCAGTTGAGAGTTGAATGATCTTAATGATAATTCTCCACGAGAGTCTGAGACATGACACCGAAATATGGCACTGATTAGTGTAATTACCTCGCCCACCCATAGGTGGCGGGAGGTTATGTTTTCAGTTATGCTGGTCTGTGGTCTGAGGAGAACTCAGAAAATCATGAATGGATTTTTTATGAAAATTTCTGGAGTTGTTGGAGACGGTCCAAGGAATGAGAATCCTCTAAAACAGGGGTGTCAAACTCACATACACAGAATATGTGAATATGGATCAAGCAAAGCTTAATACTATACAGCCTACACAAAGCTTTAACAATGTGTCCAACTGTCATGGGCTTCGGCCATCCAGAGTTTCTGTTTCTGACTGTCTCCACTTTCCCTTAGCATGACCAATGCTAAGTGCTTAGCTTGGCTAATGCTCTGACTCGGCTCTACAGCTGCTTTAAGGAAAATAAAGTAGCCTTGTTTGTTCACCATTACTTTATCAATTTTATTTCTTTGAAGGTAATTATACACCTCGGTACTCTTATAATTACGTAATTCCTAACCATCAAAACCTTCAGACAAGGTAATTGATAATGTCGATGTAGCTGACTTACGGCCAAAATTTCATGTCGTCTACCCAATCAGTGAGAAGTGACAGGTGAGGCTCTGTTACTAAATTGTCCTCGCTGCTTTTTAAAACACCCTTGCAATGTATCCACTACCGATGTAGCACCATTTATTCCAGGTTAAAGAAACTACAGTGTCAAAATGTTTAAGTGAACAGCAAGTGTGCTACCCCCGCAACCGTAAACAACAGTGCAAGGTGAAGTAAAATACCGGCTTCCGCTATGAATTAGGTGCAATGGCGCAAAGTCGGGAATGCTGTGGATGATACTGACGGGCCAGCTCCAACTGTCATTTGGTATGGCTTCACGGGCCAAATATAATTATACTGCGGGCCAAATTTGACCCACGGGCCAGAGTTTGACACCTATGCGCTAAAAAGATTTCGGGTGCAATAAACCATCAAAACCATCACGTCTGTCATATAGCAAATCTAATGATCCAGAATGATGAAAATGATTTACGATTGAGTATCACAACATTGGGTAGGATCTACTACAGTCTAGTATCAGCACATAGAAAATGGGGTGGGTGGGGTATGCATCCTGAGCTCTAGATCTACTTCCATTCATCCTACTTACAATTGATTGTGTTTTCAGCTATGTTTCTTTTCTGAATAAACATTCACCTCTTTACAGAAAAAGTTCATTGCACAAAACACAAAAACAGATTTTAAGAACAAACCAAATTAAAGTTACCAGTTACTTCTCTAAATATTTGCAGCATCTGGTCAGTATTTTCTCACAGATGGTATTTTTTTTTTTTTCCCGTGGGGCTTTTTGGTCTAAAAGGCAACAAGGTGATTTC
>VUQJ01003485.1:30507-45978 GCA_015108635.1 Andinoacara biseriatus
CTGGATGATGCCGACAGCGGGAATGAAAGCCGCAGTGGCAGCGAGGAGACCCATGTATGTGAGAAGTGTTGCGCTGAGTTCTTCAAATGGTCAGACTTCTGTGAACATTTAAAGAGCTGTACTAAGAACCCCCTGGTGCTCATAGTGAATGACAATGAGGACACACCTAACCCCTCACAGGAGTACCCGACAGAGCCCTCCCCTGTACCCAGCTGCCCTAGTGAGCAGGCTGACAGTGAGGACCCCAGGGAGGGCAACCACAGTCCTGCTGGTGAGGGGGATGACATCCCAGAGACAGCAACCTTAAATGGGGTCAGTGTCCTGGAAAAGGAGGACGAGCAGATGGAGCTGGAGCTTTCTCCTGAAAAAAATGTGGATCCTGAAGAAAGAGATGTGACATCCCCTGAGCCTGATGGCTCCCTACCTCAGCTCAATGATGTCGTTCCCTCTGCTGTTACAAGTTACGCCATGCCAAGCACCAATGTTACCTTGGAGACCCTTCATGGCACCCGTGTTGCAGTTGCCCAGTTTTCACAGAGTGTAAGAGCAGCTGCGGGCAGCGGGGTTTCCACCATGGCTATTCCCATGATCCTGGACCAGCTGATGGCCCTGCAACAGCAGCAGATTCATCAGCTGCAGCTAATAGAACAAATTCGCAGTCAAGTGGCTCTCATGAACAGACAGTCTGCCCCACAGCCTGCTCTTAACCACCATCACAGCAATGCTACTGGAAGCCAGGGACCTGTCTCCTCCTGTGTCCCTCCCGTTGCGAGTCAGCTTCAGCTACATAACTTTATCACTCCCCCAGTCCATCAGCTGCCTGTTAGGCTGCCGGCCACTCTCAACGGTCAAGGCCCTTCACCTCTGACCTCAGCAATAGAAGGGCCTCTCTCTCAAACACCGCAAAGCAGCAGTCAGCAGCCTAACTCTTCAGCTCCAATCACATCTTCAAATAATTCAGCTTTTCCTCCACCAAGTGGTACCGGATTGTCATCGCTACTCCCCCCCAGCTCATCCTCTGTCACAAACAACAGCATTAGCACTAGTAGTAGTGTAACGGGAGGTGGTGGCATTAGCAGCAGCTCAGCTCTTTCCAGGAGCTCTACCACTCCTCCCTCCCTCTCTCACAGCACCCTCCTGAGCTCTGCTTCCAGTCTACCACTGATACCTCACAGCTCTTCGAGCAGTGTTATCTTCCCTAATCCATTGGCCAGCATAGCAGCCACAGCCAATGCACTCGATCCTCTCTCTGCTCTAATGAAGCACCGTAAGGGGAAGCCCCCAAATGTGTCTGTATTTGACACTAAGCCCAGCTCTGAGGACCCCTTCTTCAAGCATAAGTGTCGGTTCTGTGCCAAGGTGTTTGGCAGTGACAGTGCCCTACAGATCCACCTGCGTTCCCACACTGGAGAGAGGCCCTACAAATGCAACATATGTGGCAACCGTTTCTCCACCAAGGGGAATCTTAAAGTCCACTTCCAGAGGCACAAAGAGAAATACCCACATATTCAGATGAACCCTTATCCTGTGCCAGAGTACCTGGACAATGTTCCCACAAGCTCAGGCATCCCGTATGGCATGTCATTGCCCCCAGAAAAACCTGTAACCACATGGCTAGACAGTAAACCAGTTCTTCCCACTGTTCCCACCTCTGTCGGACTCCAGCTGCCTCCAACATTACCAAGTATGATGGGAGGCTTTGGTGAGTCTCCAAGCCTGACTCCACTCAACAGGTCCCCTCAGAGGCCATCTCCACCCTCAAGTGACTGTGCATCTTTGTCCCCAAATATCATCACTGACTCTGGTTTGACCACTACTTCACCTTCGCCAAAACCAAGCCTAGGGTGTGAGGCACCTCCTTTACTGAAACCTGAAGGCATTCTTTTACCCCCAAGCTGCTCTACTAGACCAGGAGAGAACACGACCAGCACAACAACCATAACTCAAGTACTTCTTTCCACTACTGCCACCTCCACATCGTCCAGCAGTGGCCAGGTCTCTGAACCCATCAGCAGTCCAAACTCAGTCTCTAATTCTGTTTCCCATCCTGTCCTTCCCATGCTATCAGACCATTTTAAGGCCAAGTTTCCCTTTGGAGGCCTCTTAGACTCTATGCAAACGTCAGAGACATCCAAGTTGCAGCAGCTTGTCGAGAATATCGACAAGAAGATGACTGACCCTAACCAGTGTGTTATATGTCATCGTGTTCTGAGCTGCCAGAGTGCTCTGAAGATGCACTATCGCATCCACACTGGTGAGAGGCCTTTCAAATGTAAGATATGTGGGAGGGCATTCACCACCAAGGGAAACCTGAAAACACACTTTGGTGTCCACAGGTCCAAACCCCCACTTCGGGTTCAACACTCGTGCCCTATCTGTCAGAAAAAGTTCACCAATGCAGTTGTGCTTCAGCAGCACATCCGTATGCACATGGGAGGGCAAATCCCCAACACCCCTGTCCCTGAAAGCCTGCAGGAAATGGAAACTGACCCTTCCTTTGATGAAAAGAGCTTAGATGCCATGAGTAATTATGATGATGATCTTCTGGATGAAATGGAGCAGGCTATAGACGATGAACCTGATTTAAAAGAGGGAGAAATTGACCCGTCCAAACCTTTTTCACCTGGGAGCTCCCCACCAACTTCCGTCATCTCCAGCATTGCTGCAATGGAGAACCAGATGAAGATGATTGACTCTACTGCCAACATGGCTCGTTCATTTAGTCTGAAGCCTTCGCAGAATGGCAGTAGCTTTGGAGAGACTGATTGCTTTGCCATGGATTCTCTGTCTGCAGTGGGAGATGCTGAGGGTCAAAGCTTGGGGAGCCCTGCTTTGTCCGAGTCCTCTGGCTCTATCCAACATTTGTCCCCGGCTCACAGCCATTCTGAGAGCCAGCGATCCAAGTCCCCTGCTATACTCAACAATAATAATAGCATCAGTGCCATGACAGCAGAGGAGGTCCAAGACAACAATACAGCTGGCTTGGCAACAGTGAAGTCGGAAAAATCCGAGACGCCATCTCCGCTTCCTGCAACTGAAGGCACTGGGGCCCTTGACCTGACTGCCACTCAGCCAGGCAGGCACTTTATCAAAGAGGAGAGCCACTTCAACATGCTGTTTCTAACCAGAGATCGAGGTGTGTATGTGCAAAATCACTGAAATGTAAAGTGAATATATTATCTGGACAGATTGCTTTTGGAAGTTCATAACAATGAATTAATAGCTACAGCTCAATATAACGAGATATTAAAGATGAAAAAAATTGTTGACAGTAACAGAATAAGCAAAGAGAAATGAGTTATTTATGAAAATAGAGACTTTGACCCAATTAATACAACAGGATTTCAGCAGTTATTTGTAGATCTTCAAGTCAGACCAATTCTGTCTACCTTGCATCTACAAGTTTCTGGTATTAAAGTTTTAATAATATAATATTAATAATTTTATTTACTTTTTTTTTTTTTTAGGGCTGAGCACTCCTAATTTGGCCAGCACTGCATCAAACATGATCAAAATGGAAATGAATGGCCATGGGAAGTCAATGTCTCTGAGTGATAACCCTCACCTGCCCGTGGGCATTCAGGTTCCAGCTGCAGCACCTCCAACCACCATGAGCCCTAGCATCAACCCCATGTTGGCTCCCCCGCCTCCACGACGCACCCCTAAGCAGCACAACTGCCATTCGTGTGGGAAGAATTTTTCCTCAGCCAGCGCTCTGCAAATCCACGAGCGTACACACACCGGGGAAAAGCCTTTCGCCTGCTCTATTTGTGGAAGGGCTTTCACCACAAAGGGCAATCTGAAGGTATGACCCAGCTTAATGTGCATTGCATCAGTTTGAATTTTAGACGTTTAAAGTAGCTGCTATCTTTATAGTTCTGTTACATCTGCAGATTTTGCCAACAGCTTTATAAACAGTTTTTGTTCTTGAAAAGTATAAAAAATTATGTAGCAAAAAAATAAAAAAAAATAAAATCAAAACATGTGCACCAGTACAGCCCATACAATTTTTGTTTGGTAGTGTTTTCCACGTATAATTACAGACTCATGATGTTTGAAATTTGTGTTTCCCTTTGTTGATAAATTTTAGGTTCACATGGGAACGCACATGTGGAACAATGCTCCGGCCAGAAGGGGTCGGCGACTGTCTGTGGAGAATCCCATGGCCCTGCTGGGTGGGGACGCCATGAAGTTCAGTGAGATGTTTCAGAAAGATCTGGCGGCTCGGGCCATGAACGTTGACCCGGGCTTTTGGAACCAGTACGCAGCCGCCATCACCAATGGCCTGGCCATGAAGAACAATGAAATCTCTGTGATCCAGAATGGAGGCATCACCCAGCTGCCCGTCAGCCTCGGTGGTTCAGGAATCACTTCATTGGGAGCCATGCCTGGAGGAATGGACCGTGTTCACACGGGCAGCAGCCCTCCCATGACGGGTATGGAAAAGACTGGTCTGGAGGTCACAGCCAACCGCCCCTTCTCCAGATTTATGGAGGAGAACAAAGAAATTGGGATCAATTAAAGAGACTTTTCTGTATAATTCCAAGGTAGGCAAAGACTACAAGGCTGTTTATGAGGAAAGAAACTGCTGATCCAGTCTGAACTCATGCGTACTATATTATGTACAGATTAAATATTTTTTGTTTTGGTTTTGGAAACATAGTATTTAGTATTGATTAGAGGTTTTTGCCTTTCACCCATTCCCTGCTCACTTGATATTTCGCCTATACGAAGAATACTTTGTCTCTTGTTTGAGAATATGTCGTCTTGCAAGATTTGCATGGTACTTATTGGTTTTTATCAGTATGTTTGACTGCTTTTATGAATTCCTTTGGAAACCAGGATCCTGCCTCAGTTACGATTGGCGAGCATCTTATCTGGACAGGAATAAAAACACAAAAGGACTGAGTCTTGCTCAAAGACAGTCTGAACTTTGTCTAGGAACCTTGTTTATGGTTGCTATTTTAAATATAAAGGGCCATGGATAGACTGAAGAAAAGACTAAAGTATAGCATTTCTGTGTTCGCCTGATTTTTTTTTTTTCATGATCTAGAAAACTTGAAAAAAATAATGTTTGAACTATTTTAATCTTTACATTTAGCCTCCCAGCATTGTCTTATATTATTGTCGTGTGTCTTTAGTATTTATGATATTGACAAAAAAAGCGGGTATACAAAAATATATTTAATGGCCCAAACATTTTATTGATCTTCTTTTCTAAACTGCAGGCTTCACTGACGAAAATCTCTTTCAGTAAAGACAACACGTCATTTGAGTTGAACAGCAGAGAAAAACAGTAGGTTTTATTTGGATATCGGTCGAGACGATGATTATCTCATTACACGGTGAAGAAGCTAGAGATATCCGAAGCTGCTATGACCACAACCCTGCTTTTAACCTTTGTAAAAAGAAAAAAAAAGTGATCCTTTTGAATAAATATCTATGTATAGAAATACAGACAAATCTAAAACAGGTATGCATATTTTGTATCACTTAAAAAAAATAGACATCATGAGTTGAGAGTATTTGTCATGTTTGTGAATGCACTTTTTAAAAACAAGACGTTTTGTCTGTGAGTTACCGTTAACCTTTTGACTGAGCTATCTATCACGTGCTGTTTTCATTGTTTCCAGCATACCACTCCTACAATTGGCAGAGTCAGTTCTCTGTTATTGCATCTGTGCTACTCGCCAGAGTGCAAACTCATCACTCAATCAACCTTCTTAAATAAAATAAAAAGAAAACAGGTGTGTGTTTCAATGGTCTCCTCATCTTTAATACAGTTTTCTGCTTCTCTTTATTTATTTATTTTTTTTAAAAATCATCCATTGACATTTGGTCTCATAGTGCGAGCCGCCGCATGATTGTAGATGATTTTTAAATCCATTCCTTTCTAAAGATCTGCAGAACTAACAACTCTGCTTCTGAAATTTCACTATACATATAATAGATACATTAGTAAGAAATTACTTATTATCTCAGCAGCCAAAATAAACAGTTGCTTTCAGGATGAAGCCCAGAATTATTTTCAGAAAAGAAATAGTTTCTGTTTTGGGTCATAAAAAAAGGGGTGTGTGGGGGGGGCAAGGAATCATTTCCAGATGCTTTATAATGGTCTGGGAAGCATTTTCTTCAAAGAAACTCTTCAAGAAAAAAAAAATCATTTTATGCATTCATTAATATTTTTTATGTTATTACTTAACACTGAGTTTTTAATTTTACAAGAAAAATACTGAACAGTCTACATGTATTTAGATTACTTATGTGTGTGCATGCATCTAATTAAACACACACACACAGCTGATGGAGATCCACAAGTCTGCACGTGCAGTTGAAAACACAGTGATAATTATATATCCAGCAGTCAGACACAGACAAAAAGATTTGTAACAACACACACAACGTAAAAATCGTCTTATGCGCATAGTTTGAAATGCAAAGAAGAGGTTCTTAAAACTGTAGTCCCTGCTTTGTCTTTTACATGTAAAAGAAATGTTCTTACATTTGTGTGTTTGAGATCATCTCGGTCCGTGCTGTCATACCAGAATTCTGCAAATAATTAGTGTCTACATGCCAAGAATTTGAATTCAGCAAAGCGCATGCAAGAACCATGATGAACCAGAACACAAGACCCTTAAATGCACCGGGTAACTGTTGTGTAATAAAGTGAGAAATGAAAGAATCGCATGTTAATGTGCAAAACAATGTCAAGCATCGTACCAGAGCCTTTGACTTTATGTCTAAAAATCCCTTCTCTTGCTGCTGCAGTCTTGTAGAAGACAGTAAGTAGAGGACAGTGCTGAGGCTGACTGGTGGCGTATGCTGGCTGGGAATCAGCGATCTTATTGTGTGTGAGAGCGGTAAAAGGATGGCAGCCTCATTGCAGCATTCAGCCCTCCTTGCTGCAGGACAATTGACACATGGTCAGCATGTGTGGAAACACACACACACACACACACACACACACACACACACACACACACACACAGAGCTTCACACTCATACATAAAAACCTTAAAACCCTATGTTCTCACTTTCTGAATTACGCCAAATATTCTTAGAGATGGAAGAGAAAAAAAATATTCCTCTTGTGAACAACACGAAGCCGGATCAGGTGCAAGATGAAAGTTGAGGCCAACTTTAATCGTTCAGTAAATACTTTTTTTATGCTTATCTGTGGCAACTGGGCTGGCAGATGTGACTATAACCTTGATCTTGAATTCCTCCCTACATAAAGCAAGATAACCACGGCTTTAAAGAAACTCTCATATCAGTGTGGAGAACAAGACAATAAATCATCCTTGAAGGAAAAAAAAAACAAAGTCATTCAAACTCAACCAATCTAAAGATGTGATTTCACAATTTCCTGTGTGCACACATGGAAAGTTTCTGCCAAGTGAGCTGCAGATTTAAGCTAAAACTGTTCGACATGATAATTATACCTGGAAACCCAACATGGTTAATGTGTAATAATACAAATTAGGCAAAACTAACTCTATAAGTCCTATTTCAAAACCGGTAGGGGAGCCATCACATGATCCAAGTGATGACTCATCTGGTGAGCTTTCACCGCTGAGCCACGAGTGTTTATTTTTCTGTTATTTTTCTCTTTGACTTTTACACGCTTATTACTTTTCATGTTGATGGACGTGAGTTGAGTCTGCCCTCGGGGGCTCTTTCCTTTCGGTAATGCGCGCCGCCGTTTGTAAGCCCATTGTTTGACATTTCACTGTCAGCTGATCGCACAGGCGTAGTCAGTGGAATTGTCGAGCAATGAAGAAATTTCATACTGACTGTTTCTCCCTGTGAACGCACTCATTTTGCCCATATCTGAATGGAAACAAATGACATTCCACTCATGCCTCCAATCACGCGCTTGCATTTACCAAATCATTTTGTGAGGGGCCAGAATGTATGCATGTAAAGACTGTTGTTTCAGCCTCTAAGTGTATGGCTTAACAGGCTGCTGCTCACAGTGATGCGCTGTGAAGGAGGGAAGTTTGAGGGTTATATTAGGTTATAAATGACCACACAGTGGGATTTTTTTTTTTAATGACAATAAGATATTTTTAGGAGGTTCTGTCCTTTTTTCCATTAAGCAATGCAATGCAAGGGAATGCTCAACATGTGAAGTGCAATTTTATTTTACTGTTAAAAAGAGAACATTTATGAGAAACCAGGGGAATGCAGACAAGGCATTACTTGAGGTGTGTCTATTTAAGAGATTTTTAACAAGTATAATTTTAGAGTGGGTTACAAGGCTAATTATCTAAGTAAACATGACTTGCCTTTCCATTTCTTTAGTTTGTTTCCTTTTCATGAAATGTGGCACTTTTCCTCTTTGTTCAGCACACAGAGCAAATTGCTTGGCCTCTTTTGTTTCATCTACACTTGACTCGTGTTTGTGTGCTACCTGTTTGAAGTGAAAATGTGTGACATTTAGGCATGGCACAGTGTGAACAGACAGGCCATCATTGGGACGGGGCTGTCGGCTGTTTGTTTAATGCCCTGCCTACTGTGAAAGTCTCCCTGAAACAGGCGCAGTAAATATCCCCATTGATCCAGAGGCAGGGGGCCCTACGATGATGTAGTGGCGAAGAGCCACGGGAGTAAATCTAGCCGACAGTAATCCAATCCCATTCTCAAGGCTCTGGGATCTGAGATAGGTGCTTTAAATCCAAAAGTGTGCCTTTTTGCACAATTTCCCCACCTTTGTTGATGCTGCGTCTCTGGTTTTTTACTTCCATGTCTCAGCTCGAGAGTCCGTCCATGGCCTGCCGAGGCGCTTCACGAGCTATTCCTTTATATTTCTTTAAATTCAAAGTCCCAGAAAGATGCTGCAAATTTAGCTTTGTGCTCATTTCACTGTCAAATTCACATGTCTCCTGTCTAAAGCATGTGCATCCACCCAAAGTAAAAACTCCAAAGTTAAGAGGGTGTGAACACTGTTTGTGTGTGTGCGTGTTTGTGTTTGTGTCTGTGTGTGTGTGATAGCGCTCCTCAGGTAATCAGTGTTTTCTGTGGATGGCAGAGGGACACACTGGAAACTCAGAAACCCCCATTAGGCTGGAATTTCCCTTTAATGGCCAAAAGCTGCCTACCTAGCGCTTGACTGGTTGCTTGGCTGCTCCAACAAGTGTTAGTTTTCATGCAGGCTCTCAAGATGACAAAGTTACGCACCCCAGATCCCCTGGAATAGGACTGTGTGGTTACTTCAAATTCTTTCCTGTATGGATTGTTAAGAGCTGATGAAGCATGGTGCACTTTAGCCTGGTGGGCATTTGCAGCAGTGAGGGATCAACTATTTAACCAACATAGATGCTTGTGGTTCCAAATTAACATCAGAATTATTTTTAATGCACTCTACTGCCTGTAGTCAGTGGTTATTACATCCTCCATTTAGCACCACCTACCACAGACTACAACAGAAAGTTTCAGAAAAGTCAGAAACACCATGAAATAAATTTCAGCGTAAAAAAAAAAGTACTTCTGAAGGGAATTATTGCACTAATAGGTTAGATATGCATGATGGAATGTGAGGACAAAAAAATGTTTTGTGTATGTAACAGTGTGTAATTTTTCAAAACTTTTAGCTGACTGTTCCAGAGCTGGAAAAATCACCTTCCCTTTTACATATCCAGCTCTTAAAAAAAATGTGTGACTGTGTGAAATGCGGGCTAAAGGATCGCCCTCCTGCAATGCTGGTGAGGGCTGGCCAAAGTGTGTTTATAGTGTGCAATAAGGTGCTTACAGAAAACAAGGAAAAGAGGTACGAGGAAAAGTGGGGGGTGTTTTTGGAAAATCAATGGGTGCGTGGAACATAGTGGTGGTGCACCTGAAAGAGAACACGTCATCAATTAAACAAACTTGGTGAACAGGGCCAATTTATCAGAGTGCGGTGTGGATCAGCTATTGGGTTCAGCTTTGACGTGACAAATGCCGGACCTCCTCTGTGTGCCCAAGGTTGCCGATCGATAGAGATCATCATTGTGATGTGGCCTTTTATCTCACAACCCGCTCCCTCAAGCCTTATATTATTCCCAACACAGAGATCTCAAAGGAGGAGGAGGGGTGAGAAGGGCACAAGCCTGAATGTATCTTTTATTCTCAGAACGTATAGGCGTTATTTGTTCGAACGGTTTTCATGGCTTTTGATGACCAGCCTGGTCCTCGAGCAGGAAAGTTTTGATGGTTTCTGTTTTTTTGGTTTTTTTGTACCTGCTGCTGCTGCAGTTTGCATCATCTGGGGATTATTCCTAGGAAGATGAAGATCGCTCTGGTTAACATGACACTGTTTGCTGAGCGATTGAGTCCTCTCAACACAAGCCAGCCCCCCCCCCCCCTCAGCGGCACTTATTCAAATGTGTCAAATCCGGCTGAGGGGAAAGTCTCCAGGGTTTCTATTGATTTGTGCCATTATGGAATTCCATGCCAATAAACTGTCATGACTTACTGTAACAATCCAATGATTCGGCTCCACTTCAGTCACATGACCAAGAAGAGCTTCCTCATTATCAGAGGCCATTATGAGAAAATGGAGTTTTGCAATTGAGTTATGCAATGATAAATATTGACTTATTTCAGCTTTAATCGGCTGGTTTAACTGTGTTATTGGTATTTGGGGCCTATAGAGTTGCCAGTAATTGTAGTGTTGTTAGTATGTGCATCATGATCCACTCCTCTGACTTCATCTCTCATTTCTTTCCCCCCGTGAAGCCGAATGAGGCACCAACTTGATGTAATGTTTGACTTATGAAATATTGCTTTTTAAAACAGAAAATGTTGGCTAAGATTTTGATGTACTGTGCCTATGGAGCAGACATCTTGTGCTTCTATACATGGTACATGCATTGTGAGCTATGCAGTATGGTATAATGCAAATATATCATTTCCAAAGATTATGAGTCAGAAATAGCAACAAGCCGAGTCCATATATGTCTATTTTCTTAAGCTTCTTGTAGTCTGACTTTGTCAAATCTGTTCAGTTCTTTGCAAGTGCTGAAACACTACACCTGAGCTGTAGTGTAAAATATGCATGCGAACACTATCAGTTACATGCTTCTAGCCTGCTCCAGCTGGGAGAAAATTAGGATATTACAACTCACTCTGTGTTTCACCAGCCAGCCCCAGTTTCCCAACACTGATTTGAGCCAGTCTCTGCTATCTGCTGTTCATTAGATGGGATTTCAGCCCCTGTAGCACCAGGAATGAATGAAGGTAAGGATTGCAAAAGTAGCTCCAGCAGTTGCACTTGACAAACATGGCAGGGAGGGCACTTGTATTGGTTCCTACTGGAATCAAATACAATTTTTTTCTTAAAGCTGAAGTCAAGGCTTTTATTTATTTAAAAAAAAAAAGGAAAAGAAAAGAATAAAGAGAGTCTGTTACATTCAAGCCCTTTGTTAAATGGGTTTTATACAATGCTGATTACAGCTATCAGTGCCAGGTAAATCTGTTATAAATCTGGCGTCTGCACAAACATTCCTGGACTGCCACACCTGTAGTAATGTGTTCTAGGTCAACAAGGAACAATTGGTTTGCTAGCCCTAAAGACAGCAACAATCCTAGTGACAGAAAAAGAGTAAGCTACATCAGCTAGGACTAAGGCAACAATAATAATAACTAGGAGGTGTCCAAGAAAAGTTTCTGATATACAAAAGAAACCCTGTCTTCAGAGAAAAGATTAAAGAAACCGAATTACAAAACTGGAATATCAGAGACACCACTTTTCTAATTGCAAGCCTAATTTTCAATTGACATCCTTTGTGTAATTATTCTCACTGTCAGAAGGGGGAGACCAAAGTTCCGCCTTGCAGGTTCACATATACAGCTGTTTGTTTAACAGCTCATTTCAATGCTAACATGAAATCCTACAGTTTAGAGATCCCATAAACACTTTTTGACTGCACAGAATTACTAAATATTCTCTCTACAGGTCACTCATTGTATCTTTTCTTGGTTGTACAGTGCTGCATAGGCAGAGGATGTATAGCGAAGACCAATTGATGCGGATCACTGACATTGCAAGAGTCCCTGAAATACATGACAATATGGGCCATAAGAATCCCAGCCTCAGCAGATCCTGTGAAACCATCATGACTCATTGTGTTTTTGATGCACCCCTGACTTTAAACAGTTCTTGCTGATGTATGGAACTTGAAGATTTCAGTCGTCTCTGTCAGTGATTGACATGATGAGAAGATCAATGTAAAAACCTTCCTGCCAAGCAATAATCCATCCAAACTGATCACGTTTAAAATTGCCTAGTGGTATTGATTATATATGCAGGTCCAAAAAAACACTGTAAGCAAGTAGTCAAGTTAGCTAAGGGGTCAGATTTCTTCCCTTTGTTTTTGTCTTTGGCATTGTTTTTTATTTGAATTGCATTTAATTAATTTAATTGTCAGTCAGGCTACCTACTTAGTAAAGTCTACGTGTAAGCAATAAGACTTTAGCATGTAGCTTGCTTTTAAACTTCACCCTCATGAAACTAAAGCAGTGATGTAAAAATTTTAAAAATCTAATCTTGTTATTTTAACTGTGAACAAAATTGCACAAGAAATAAATAATGCACTAAAACGCATAAGAAAAAAGCTAAGCACTGCTCAAAAATATTCCCTTTCTATTTTATAACCATCCATTCATCTATTTTCTTCCACTTCTACAATTCAACAACACCACCAATTGGCTGGTGCCTATGCCAGCTTCAGGGAGAAAATTCAAAGTACACGCTGGACCGGTTGCAGATCTATCACAGGGCTCAAACACAGAGATAGACAAAGATTCACCCTCAGATTTACACCATTCCCCAGTTACACAGGGACCACACACACAGGCCATGTAGGAATAAAAATGTGTTTTCCCCGACCAGCTATCAGTACTGCAGACTGCTAACTGCAGCTTGGTGAAATTGTGTGCAGCATCAAAAACTTCCTTGAGACTGTTTTGGTTGTTAGCAGATTGCTTGGAGGATGCCAAGTAAAACTAAGTGAAAAACTACAATAGTTGGCGAGTGTTTGCAGACAAATCAGTGTCTTCCATGCAAACTGCAGCAATCTGCTGGTGACCGGCACCAAATACCTCTTTGCAACCAATTTTACTTTGCAACAACCACTCGCCAACCAGTCCGGGAATACATATTTTGTCTTAGTCACATACAGTAGACTGACCAGTTTCTAGGCCTATGTGTCTAAGGGCTTTAGCAGTCAATTTCACAGAGACTGCCATCAACATCCAGAAAACTGGTCAGGGAATATAAACTTTTCCCTAGGGAATATGTGGTTGCAAGATGGTTGCTGACTGGTCTTTAGGCCTATATGACCAACATAACATGTATGTCTTTGGATTGTGGGAGGAAGCCGGCGTAGGAGGAGAAAAACCCATGAAGGTGAGGGAAAAACATGCAAACTCCACACAGAAAGACAACAGCTGGCCAGTGGATTCAAACTTTACTTGCTGTGAGGTGACAGTGCTAACCGTGTGTAACCATACATATCACATAGATGTCCCTCAAATTTTTAATAAAATCTAGGAATACAGGTTCAGGCTATAATCATTTTGAGTGTCATAACTTTCTTGCTTGCACCCAACATGATAATGTCTTTCATTACGTCCAAAAACACATAGTTCTGACAATTCAATTCTTCAAAGTTTGCCTGTTCATTGAATGCAAATTGGTTACCAAAGATACTTAAGAACTTTTTCATTAGATCCTCGACCAGTGGATCAATAGACTAAATAGCAAATGTAGTCCTTTAAGTTCCCTTTTAGTTTACTGTATCTCAAATTAAGCCAAGCGATAACTCTCCTGCTTTCCTTTTGTGAAAGATATACACAGCAAAGGCTGAGGTAGTAAAACATTAAATGGCCTAAGCAAGTACTTTAAAAGTAATTAGAAAGAGACGTGTTTTGCAAAATTATATTTATGAATGCCTATTTTTTTTCTATGAAGCACTTTGGGCTGCATGTGTGCACGATAGAAGCTATATAAATAAAGCTGAGTTGAGTTGAGTTGAGTAAAACGAGATATGCTGTGGCAGCAGGTTGAAAACTTAGCAGCCTGCAATAGAGTCTGTAGGACAAAGCCGTCCATGATCACAGTAGACCATTGCATTACATCTTATCATTTCCTCTGGAGCTGAAACTCAAACTGAGACTCATCAATAATGCACCTGTGATCTCCCATTCAGAAGATCTCAATGGCAGATCAAGCTACTCTTGTATCTCCTCTTCACTCCCCACCTTGACTTTTAGCAGGTACTTTCTTTAATGCCCAAACATGTAAATTCATGCCACTGACCACAATCTCCACACTAATGGCTTCAAATGTCATGGACGCTCATTTGGGCGTTCAGTGTTTTTTTTTTTTTTTAGCACAGCTTATCCCATTAGTCCAGTGTGCAACATTTCTTCTGCATTTTTATTAAAACCACCACAAATGTCTCCATAATGATTTTTTTTCCCTCTTGGTCAGAGCAATAAAATGTCAAGCTTTGTCTCTGGACAAAGTGATATTCTTGGCTATATGGGGTGAGAGATGCTCCTCTATTCAGCTCTCTTACTCTCTAACTGAATTATTAAATACTCAGAATCTGGTTGAGCAGTGTACATTTTCCTAAAGGTCACAAAGTTCATTAACTATGGACTGCCATTGATTGTATCATTGTGTGTTTCTCTTCTTGGTTTTCTATCCTTCTCACTGAGTGGGTACAACTTAAGCAACGAGATTGCCATTCTTCTGCTTTGGCTCGTTAGTCCTTATATACATTTTTTTATGTCACAATCTGAATTATTATAAAATATGTAATTTATATATATATTTTTTAAAATTAAATTGTATCAATCAGACCGTGATATAGGATATGACTTCACAAAAGTAGTAAAGGTAACAGATCCAAAGGGATATCCTTTTCCCTTCTACTCAGCTTGAGCTAGGTTTCTGAATCGAGCGCATTTGGCTGCCTAAAGAGTGTTTTAGTTTGAAGGCCGCATGCTTTTTCCCCACGAGCTGTATCTTTAGACAGAAAAATCCATAATGACTATGACAGCCGCGGTATCTGTTTCACAACAGTCCGCTCATGTCAATCAGCATGATGCCGATAAAGATCTGTATTTTGATTGAACGTGTGCAAAACTACTCATACTTTACACAAGCGACTTTGATGTTAAACCAGTTGAAATCATATCAGATGCTGCCCTACGACAGAGCACCCCAATCAACGGAGATGATTTCATAAAGAGGGCTCTTGGGTTTCAGCATCATAAATAACTCATGGTAATCCCATATTTCTCTGACTTCTCTCATTTGAGGTTGAGTTGGAAAGAGGGCAGTTGTGACAAACATTGTTAGCACGACTGCCAAGCCATCCAGACCCGGCTATATATGTCTTGGCTCCTCTGGACCTATGAGGTGATGTCCCAAGTTACTCACATCCTTGCATCTTTTTTTTTTTTTTTTCCTCAAAATGTTTT
>VUQJ01003487.1:0-10147 GCA_015108635.1 Andinoacara biseriatus
GCAGTGTTGTGGAGGTGGACGGTTTCAATTATTAATGGCTTTCCAGGGACCTTGTGGTGTCCTCAAGCTAATGCAAACTTAACTACGAGACCCGTAATTTAGCTTTACAACCTGAGTAAGCCAACCTGCGATTTTCTGATAGTACAGAGCACTTCATTTGAGAGTCGGGCTATGTCATACATTATGCATTAATGGTATTTGGGCAACCTTTTCCTCTCAAACAGAATTTTGATGTTGTCACATGCCGGTTAGAGACCCAAGAGCTGTCGGTGACTCTCACTAACACTTACAGTTATTGCACTTGAATGTATTCTCGTTACAGTTTATGATTTATCAGAATATGTTGCAGAAAATGGGAACGATAAAGTCACCTTGAGAATTCTTACAGTCTTTCGGTAGCAAATCACGATCAATGCGGATTGCTTGTTAGCAGATTCCTTTCTGAATTGTTTTACTTGAAATTCTCGGACCTGATTTAGCTCCATCTGTTCTGTATATATAAGATTGTTGTAATATCTCCCATCCTCCCCTTTTTCCTAACTGCCTAACGTAAACCGTGTTTGTGGTAAGTGAGACACTTTGCATGCCTCATGAATTTCAATAAGCCTTCAGCCTCATCATCCTCCAGTCTGCAGCACATTAATCAGTTCTTTTAACGTATTTTTTTAATGTTCAACATTACCGTTCAGAACTCTCTGTTCTTTAAGGTTTTATTTTACGCAATGATGACGCCATATTTTTGCATCACCCTCATGATCACTGCAGCAGTGAATTGGCATGTAGCACTGTAAATAATTTGAAATGTTTCGCCACTGAAGCGGCTTCACTGAGTTATTACCGCAGCACGGGGCTGATATTCGTGGAGCTGCTTCTCACTAATCTCTTTGAGTGAACAGATGTTCTTTGTGAGTGCTGCTTGTCTGTGCATGACTACAGTATTTTTTTTTTTTTTCAAATTTAAATTCTGCCCGTATGGAATTGTTCTCGCTTGGTCTTGCATTTTATTGTGATGTTTAACTACACTCTGTGTCTTTTGTGAGTGATCTTATGATTTACTTTTCATTCAGCCATTATATATGTATTGCAGTGCCTATAAACCATGGCGATTTCCAGGGCACTATGCATTAGGCAGCTTTAATCAAAACACTTCATCAGCGTGTGCAGCTTCTTTGCGATGAATTTATTTTTTTGGTGTTCATTTGTCCATATTTTTCCTTTGCTGCCTCAGACGATGACCTAGCTGGACCAGTGTAAGTATGAAGCCTTTCACCTTTTACCACCTTCTCTCTGCTTAGCTTGGTAAAGTAATGTGTGTTTTGTTGTAGATTATCATGATGTATCTACTCCAGACAGTCTGTAAAGCTCATTGTGAAGTAGTTCCCAAAACTGGGTCACAAATAACGGTGAGCATCATGTCCTAGTATTTCAGAATAAATCAATGGAGAGTATTTTAGGGTCAAGTTTGGACACTGTTTGCCGTGACTGACAAATAGTCCGGATTAGGAAAGTCCTGCTTAAGCCACCCATGTTTGGCATTAATGGGCAGAATGCATTGTTTATTAAATGTAATGTAACACACTAGAACATAGTTTCAAGCAGATGTGTGACCTAAGGGATAGTTTAACAATTGTAAATTAAGTGTATAAAATAATAATAATTATTATTATTTTTATCATCATAACAATAATAATACTTGTAGGTATTATTGGTACTGTTATTGTACAGTTGTTAAAATATTTCTGTACATTAATAAAACAATTTATTTACACCTTCATATAACCAAATGACACTGATCTGTTATAAATGGTTTAGAAATTTTTAAGAAGGAGGCTTACAGTACAGCTAAACTAATAAAGGGTAAAAATTATGCTTAAAAATGCAGATATATGAAAAAACTGGTCCCAGGTCTGCTGCTGTCCTTCAGAGTGGAAAATGAAACTTGTGGCCATGCAAGCAGCTGTTTGTTGCACGCTAACGCTGCAAAGACTGAATATAAAAGACAGACGTAGCCTCAGGGCTGAAAATGAAGCTAATGCAGGAGTGCCTTAAACCCACATCCTTTCTAATGCCCAGCAGGCGTCAACTACTCTGGTTGCAGAAAGAAGTCCAACGCCCTACTCTACTATGCTTCAAACATGACTTAATACCTCAGTAAATATTTTCCTCATGTGTTTATGGGCTCAGTCGCTTGTTTTAAGTCTTGTTTAATTCAGTTTGTTTAGTTCATGTTTAGGTTAAAAATAGATTATAGGCTTCAAAGCTTAAAGACTAGACTTGAGAAAAGCAATGGGTGACAGGCCTGTCGCTATGTCCATAGCTTAAAATTGGTTAATTAGTCTGATCAGCAGCCAGCAATGTTTAATTTATGTCATGAAACAGAAAGCCATGCTTTAGGTGTTTATATTTATTGTAATTACTGCAATAAATGTTTGAGCCTAGTGTGAAGTATGATTAAAAGCTTTATTTAAATTTGGCTCATCTCGTCTAAAGATCATCTTTTCGGACATGTCCACACAGCTTCCAGTGTGGCTGCCATTCAGACTGCTTATACGGTCCGCTCTACGATTTTTATCATGGCCCTGAGGCTTGCACAGAGGCCAAACATCAACTTCTTTTTCAAACTGATTCAAAAAAAGATTTTCCTCTGTCAGAGTGCCATCTCGTGCCATTGTGAGCTACAAAAAATCAGACTGCTTGATATTTGCTTCCTTTAAACTTCATCCAGTAAGCTTGAAGGGTCCAATCAAGTGTTTTGACACACTGGAGGAGAGCCAGTGCCCACTGCCGAGTCGCAGGTGCAAGGGCGACTCCACTGTGTGGTTGAAAAGTAGCAGCCATCCTGAAAACGGTCCAAAGGTGCACGAGAAGATGACCTTGAATTTGAGATTGGCCATATTTACACCAGATAAGGCCTTTTCTTGTTTAGGTATATATTCACAGAACTGCTTGGTCACACCTTGCACATCCTAAATTTGAGATCCATTTGAGCTGATTGTGTGATTTGCTTATTTGTACAGGAAAACTAACTCAACCAACAACCACAAAGACAAGAATCTCCGTCAGAGGAACACAAACTGAGCAGCCTTTCTGCTGAGTAAGTATTCAATTATTAAGAGAAGCCAGGGGGATAAAAGCCCGGGTCATTGGTCACAAACCCAAGATGACTGACTATATGAAATAATGACTGAATGATGTTCTTAAGCAGGATAACTAATATACTGCTAGCTTAGAGCTAATGAGTTGAATTTTCTCTTTTCTGCAGGTCTCATTACACATGTATTGACCATATGAAGGTAAACAAGAGTGGACTCCATACCTGTTGTTTATAGGATGTATCTGCCATTAAAAGTATGGTTGTGGAGGAATTAAATGAGGCATGCCTTATGATTTTATTGTGTGAGGGTGTGACGTCAGGAGGTACACAAACCATTATGGAATTGTTAACATTATAACCATTGTGGCTGCATGCAGTTGTTGACGTTTATTATTTCCCCCCCCCCCTCCTCTTAACCACTAATTTTACATTTTTACTACTTCTAAAGTAATGCATGCAAGATGTTGACCTTCTGTTTGATACAGAAATGGCTTTATTATGCTTTTTTTGTTGTTGTTGTTCTTTTCTCTGAGAGTGGCTTCATTTTAATAATCTGTACTGTGTGTTTTAGAGAAAGGAAAAAAAAACAACACTCAGCAAAAGAAAATACCACCATAATCTGGTATGACAGATGTGTACAGTTTTATCATTCTGCTGCATACCACTCATCCATTTTATCAGACAGTATCTATTACATTTAAGGGCTTTGCAATGTCCCTCTAAATTTGATTAAGATTTACTGTATGTATGTACTGTACTGAATCACAATAACTATGTATCAGATCACCATTAATATAAAGACTATCCATATTATATGATGCACTTAAATGTTGAAAATTATGAAAAACTGTATAAACCTACTTTAGGACTAATTATTCTGACATATTATTTTATAATTATGTGTATTGTACAGCATGGCTATTATCCTATGCAATTATCATCCATATCAATATATTGCAAATCATTGCAGCTTTTGATTTCTCTGTGACAAAGCTTTAAACTAGTAGGATCACCGTAGAGCGTTGATGGCACACAACACAGCTGCATGAATTCTCTACAGCTGGCGTGGGAGGCGGTGAAAGGAAAGCCCACGTCCGAGCTGACACATGTGAAGCAATTCCAAGATCCCAAATCATTTTTAAAAATAAATATCTTAAAAAGGAAAAAAAAAATGTGTCTGGCAAGTTGGTTTCTTTGCAAAACACACCAAGTTGTCCTCGTAATAATTGCACACTGGCAGTCCAAAGTGGAGAACAGCGCCATCTAGTGAGATTTTAGTAGGTCACAATGAGCAGGGGTACACAGTGATGAACATCAGCAACAACAAAGACCTTGTTGTCACATGGAAAAACGTGAGAGTAGCGCACTTTCCAGTGCCTGTGAAATTCAAGCATCAGATTAGATCTGAAAAGACAGAAACTGGTACAGAGTGAAAGGAGTTTGGGAGACAGCCGAGGGATGAAGCTGTCTTTGTTTTTAGGATTAAAGGAGGGTGCCACTGAGGTCATGTTTTCGGAATTTTTCAGAAAATGAGTTTTAAAAAGCACATTCAGATATTTACCCCCCGATATTTATAGAACTGTATTACGGTGCAAAGTCAAACATCCTGGCTTCATATTTCTGCCAATATGTGGGGAGTTTTGTATAATTTGTCAGGTAGTGAAACCTGAAGAAAATAGATTTTGAATAGTTGAAATATTCTACACACTGGTAAAATAAATAAATACAAAATTCCACAGTTTTGTGGGGGGTTTTTTTCTTTGTGGTGGTGGTGAGTAAAATCTTCATTGATGTGTGGGGCTGCACTGGGGGACTTTGTGCCTTTCGGCTCCTGCCACAGAGTGACAGACAAACCTACAAGTCAAGTCAACCATTAAAGGCTTTTAATTCATGGTTTCAGTGAATGCATGATATGAATAAAGATTTACACTGAGTCAAATAAGACATGCTTGATCTCTTTAGTTACTTCGTTGGACATTAGACACCAAGTCCCTTTGTTTGAAAAAAGATGGAAGACCAACTCCTGTTGCAAGACTTTGAATTTGTGGCATCTCACAACCTTTAATATAAATACTGCATAGATTTTTATTTTCCTGTGTTATTCTTGAGTAGTAGTCGGCAGCACACTAGTGCTGGAAACTGCTGCAGCACAGCAAAGGAGGCACTATTTTGTCGTGCCCCCTGGCTGGTAGCATCAGTCTCTTTCCTAATGGACTTTCTGGAATATCTTAAAAACTATTACCAGCTGGAGAATAATAAACTATTGTACTGTGACTTTTTTTTAAACTGTTCTATTAATTGTTTGGTTCTAATTCCTGTGATGTAATGCGGTGCCCTGGATTAATATGTCAGCAGGATTCAAACACTAATAAAATCAGTCCCTTTCTAGAGCAGAGAGACATCTGTGACTTTGTGAACCCGAAAAAAAAAGGAGGGAACACAACTTCCGACAAAAATGACTTGTTGTTCCCTCCGTGCGGATTAATCTCTAGGTTGTCAGGTGAACTTTAAACCAGTGTGATGGACACGCCAGCGGATTGTTTTAATAACAAATCGAGAGAGTTCTCCAACTTTAATGGAGAGATTAATGTTCTATGTATTTGTGGACTTTATTTACATCTGCTACCTCAAACGTCATCTACTCATGTGTCACAAATGATGCACGATTAATTGACTTAATATAAAGACTTTTTTGAGGGAAGTGGAACAAACCAATGATTTGTGCAAATAGCATCATATGGCTGCAGTGTGACATACCTTTATGCAGACCTTTAGTTAATGAATGAGTTTATTCACTACATCCCGAAGATGATCTATTGGATTAAAATCTGTACCTGTAAACTCACACTCGTGTTCAAGAAACCAGTTTGAGATGATCTGAGCTTTGTGACATGGAAGCAGCCATCAGAAGATGGGTACACTGTGGTCATAAAGGCATGGACATGGTCAGAAACAACAATACTCAGGTAAACTGTGAATGTTAATCAATGCTCACTTGGTACCAAGGGCCCCAAAGTGTGCCAAGAAAATATCCCCTCACACTTACACCACCGCCACCAGAAGCCTTAACCAGTGATATAAAGCAGGATGGATCTATGCTTTCATATTGTTTATGCCAAATTCTGACCAAATGTTGCAGCAGAAATTGAGACTCATCAGGGCAGGCAACATTTTTTCTGTCTTCTATTGTCTAATTTTGGTGCGTCTGTGTGAACGGTAGCCTCAGTTTTCTGTTCTTAGCTGATAGCAGTGGCATCAGATGTGGTCTAGTGCTGCTGTAGCCCATCTGCTTAAAGGCTGGACATGTTGCGTGATCAGAGATGCTCTATGGTTAACTTAGTTGTAACAGTTATTTGAGTTACTGTTCCATCATTTCAAAGCAGTCCAGCAATTCTATTCTGATTCTCTTCTCAACAGGACATTTTCATGCAAAGAATTGGATATTTTCAGGTGTTTGGACCATTCGATGTAAACCCTGGAGATGGTTGTGCAGGCAAATTCCAGCAAATCAGCAGTTTCTGAAATACTTAGACCAAACCCATCAGCTACTGACAACCATGCCACGTTCAAACTTCAGTCACTTTTCTTCCCCATTGCGATGCTCAGTTTGAACTTCGGAAGGTCATCTTGACCACATCCACATGCCTGAATGCACTGAGCTGCTGTAATGTGATTGGCTGATTAGATATTTGCATTAATGAGAAACTGAAATGATGTGCCTAACAAAATGGCTGGTGAGCGCTAAGTCCCTGTTAACAGGCACAGTTCTCTAGTATACCTTTTCATATCCCATAAAGGTGCTAAAATAATTCAAACTAAACGAATCGTTCAAGCTGTCATTACCATTTACTTGGTCATGACACCAAGAAAATCATGCATGTGTGCCCCTAATGATAAACTGAATGAAGCATACATAACAGTTGTGAACTTCTTTTTCAAAAACTGGATGTTGTGTGATATTAAGGTTATTATTATTGCAATATAAAAGTGAAACGTGTCACAACTCAGAAAGTGTTGTGCAAGAAGTCAAGTTTAATTTAATCAAACCCACAGTGCACAAGCGGTATAAGGATGACACGGCGTAATAATTCTGATCTTCAGCCCCGTGAATACAAACAAACCTGATTCCCAGCAGTTAACACCTGTTTGCGGGCTGTTAAATCTACATTTGGAGGTACCAGAAATTGTTGGAAATAAAACCCTGTCAAACTGCGTTTACTGCCTGCCAAACATAATTGAGCCTGATGACTGTGGTGTTTAAAAAAAGGGGGCATGGCGTGTTAAGTCCTTATCTGGGTATCCATTTAGGAGACTAACAAGCAGCAATAAATAAAGCAGGATAACCTGTTATGTTTTTATATTGCACTGTGTGCTACTTTATATCCCCATGTTATGTGGCCACTGATGACAGGAAATTAAAATAAATGAATTAAGTGAAAGAAGAGTTGTCTCTGTTGCACAAGCAGCACATAAATGATCATTTTAATTAGTTTACCACTGTGTCCGGGGGAAAATTTTCAAGCGAAACAAACTGTTCAGCCCTTCTTGTTAGTTGGCAGTGTGCCATATGAGATTGCTGTATGGTTTAAATCATTTTAGTGACATTTGGATTGAATCATACAACCTTAATGCAGCCAGCTGTCAGCAACCTTTCATCAAATTAATTTGCCATGTTGGCCAGTGCTGAAGTATTTCATCACTTCTCCATTTGACTAAAACTGTCTTGTTGAGCTAATAAAAAATGAAACACTGTTGCCATGCATTTACCGAAAATATAGGTAATATGTGACCAGGCAGCAATTAACCCCACTGATGAGTTGGAATAAAGCATTCGGCATTATTTATACAGTGTTTACGGGGAAAATAAAACTTGATGCAATCGATTCAGTGTTTAATTTGAGATATTTTAAGCCTGCAAACTGGTGGGAAATCCGGTTTGGTGGGTCAATGGATTACAGGCATCACTCCTAAGATCTTCCCACAGTTTAGTTGTACCATTTTCCGTCATTTTCTTTCACAAACAGTTGAACCTGCAAAACGCAGACATGTAATGCAGTGGAGCCAAGCACATTATAAAGATGCGCATTCTTTTTGATGCTGTGTATGAGCTGCCAAGGACGTTTAATCCATGTTGCCTACTTCGAACTACCATGATGAGCGCAAGACTTGCGCATCTTGGGCAATACAGTAAAAGGATTCTTGCAATCCATCACGCATGCCTAAACACACTCTGCAGCTCCCTAAACTCGTATTAATCAGACTTAAGTGCCATTTAGCCAGCATTGTACATTGGTTGGTCAATATCAGAACCGTTTCTTCAGTGTCAGGCCTGGTCCACAAAGACCAGACCTATTACATCCTTTCAACTATTTAACTGCCAACTCCAATGCTAGATCGCATCCTTGAATCATCCTCTCCACTTGTCCTGCCTGGGCGGGGTGAGCGCATGTGCCATCCTGGCTCCTATGGCAACCCGATAGATTAGCTCCATCAATATTCACGTTATTAGAAAGCGCGAGGTTTATGGATTAGTGATGTCAGCGCTCTGTGAAAGCCAGTGGCAGCTGCGTGCATGTGTGTATTCACCTTGCGCTGAGAGCGAGCTCAGATAGGCTTTCGGGGGAGGTGGGGATCATGCTTTGTCATTGAGGAGCTCAGCAGCAACAGCAGCAGCAGCATTCTCCCACTCCGGCACGTCCGACGCTCAGCATGCTGCATCCTGATGCGCTCCCGTCTGCACTCAATGAGCTTACCTGGATTTACATGCATTTCTCGTTTAACGCTTTTACATGAGTGTCTGGTTGCAGCGGGCGCGTATTTGTTGACGCATCTCAATGTTTGAACCGGAGGAGAGCGGCACGTCCCAAGAGTCAGATAAGATACAACCTGTCCTGCGGATCCCTCTGTTTTGCCTCCAGCGGCACCCCAAGTGTATGAGATTCATGATTCATCCCTCTGTTTTCACGGGCTGTCCTTAGAGCGCACCTCTTCTGCTTCTTCCAAATGGAGAGATTCCAGTCCTCCATGCGCAAACGGCTCTACAGCTTGCCGCAAAACATTGGGCAAAAACCCTTTGTGATTGACGAAGGAGAGAACGGCGACAAGGACACTAAACGGAAAAGTATTGGGCTAAAAAATTTGTCCTCTCTGTCACCTGCAAGCAGTTGCAAGAGCATTGGGGAGGCCAGGGTCGAAGACTTTGAAAGGGACGTCACTGTGAAGACCAACTTGAATGGGGACTGCCGCTTTTTTAGAGGCAGCATCTCTTCCATCTCCGGGCGGCATCCTCCCGGGTCAGATTTGGCGGAGCAGAGGCGCCTCATCCCGGAGGCTGACGCTGGAGTCAACGAGAGTTTCCCCGGTGAGCACGGCCCCGGGGCCCTGCAACGGGCAACGGGTGGATTGACTGGAATAGTTGGGCAACCATCACTGTTTGACCAGTCAACTTTCATTAAGTTGGAGGGCACCGAGCAAATAATACCCGAAGATGAACGGCTCTACCAAGCTGGCTTCATGCACCGGCAGTTTGGGGCGATGCTCCAGCCGGGAGTCAACAAGTTCTCCTTGCGGATGTTGGGTAGTGAGAGGGCCGTGGAGCATGAGAGGGAACGCGTGAAGTCTGCAGGCTTCTGGATAATCCACCCCTACAGTGATTTTAGGTAATTTCTGTGCAGAAAACCTTTTTATCACAAGTAGTGTTGTCGCACAAAGAAGTGCTGCAGTGATTCTCTCACACATGTAAGGCTCATTTGGCCTGCACATGTATTAAAACTAATCATTGCCTAAAATAATTGAGCTTTAAAATGACATGAAAAATGCTAATCCCCATACATGTTCTTTGACTACTGTGACAATATTGTGACAACAGCGTAATAATCAGGCGTGTAAGCCTGTGCAGAACAGGTAAATCATTAACTAAATGTGCACCAGTAACCCACCTTGAGTAGATAAATGGCTTAAGCTCTGAAAATGGACATTTTTAAAGTGTTGCCTACATTTTTTTGAACAAGCCATTATTACAAGGAAACGTGGTTATGTCATACACATTCAAGG
>VUQJ01003488.1:13581-24931 GCA_015108635.1 Andinoacara biseriatus
CCTTCTCATTTTAACAAAGTGTTAAATGCCATGTCCTGCAATGTGAACTCAAGAAAAATGTCGAGTTTCTTTGCATATTTATATTATTTTAAAAATACCAATCAGGATGTAAGCGGATTGAACCGGTGGCTTCGTGCATACTTTGATTTGTGACAGGCTTACAAGGGTACTTGAGGACAACTCAACACACAAAAGGTTCTAAACCTTAAGGTTTTAGCAAACGTTTCAGAGTAAGAAGCTGGAAAATACCACATTCTGTCTACTGCTGGCGGAATAATCTTATTTGAATGATGGGAATTTCCAAACAGATACAGCTCTGTGGTCTAATATGCTTAGCCGAAGGTCCATAAAACCAAGTATGCCTCCCAGTCTACGTAGCCCGTAAACAACGATGCCATGTGTGAGCCTTTCAAAATAAAACGATTTTCTCGCTCTAGTGCTTTATATGACTGCGCGTGACTCGCCAGAACTCATTTTATTCTGAATTTTGCAGTCGGAAGTACAATTCCTCTGCACTCTAACGGGCTTTGTGAAAGATTAGCTAACGCGGGCTAGCCTGATATGGAAGAAGAGGGAGCAAGGCTGAGGGTCTACCTGAGAACAGCGGACTGGCTGGGACTAGTTCCGAGGCGTGATTTGGAAAGATAACGCTACATACCGGAAGCCTGGGGAATGTACTCCTGGCTTACGAGAAGAAATACACCACAGAGAGAGCTAAAACAACGGGACAGTTACAATTACTAGTTAAACATGAAGCTGACAGCTGCAGAGTGCCCGATAACTACCCGCCACCGTCGAGCTTAGCTCCCCGTGGCTGCAGCTGGACGTCAGCGGCGGCACCTCGGGCTTCGTTGTCGCCAACGGGAATCTTTGTTCGCGTTTTTTTTCTTTTCCATGGGACACAACTGGGCTTCCCCTTCGCTGTGCCGTTGTTTTAGCGCCGTGACAGGAGCAGTCTTCGGCTGGTATCGAGTGGCCACTGTGGTCCCTGCATCTTATGGACTCCTAACACCCGAAGTTTTTTTGCTTTTCTAACGGACGCGGCAGTCATGTTTGCCGTACGAATCGTCACCGCAGACTACTACCTTGCAAGTCCCATTAAAGACCTGGATGTCTGCTATTCTGAATTCAGGGAGAGAGACGTGAAGAAAGTGCCGGTGGTGCGGATATTTGGAGCAACACCAGCAGGTTAGCCCACTCTTGTGCTTCAGCCCCCTCTCCCCTCAGTAAGCTAAAGGTTGCTGCACGCGGCGTGTCGCAGATTTGTTGCCGCCGCGCTGTATTGTTGAAAGGAAACCTAACGGGTGCTTTATGCATATGACAGGAAGATATTTTAGGGTGTTGACACGTTATATCAGCGCGGCACACTGCGCTGTTGCAGCAGTGGGAGTCCTCCGCTCTGCTTTGTTTTCCATCGTGGTTCGGTGGTGGACACCTTTTCGTTCGTGGGTCTCCGCTTGTGTCTCTGTCTGCCACATGTGGCATTCAGGGAAACTCGTATTCTTCCCTTTGCGGTGTTTTTATTGTGTTTATAGCAACCTGTGGAGTGTGGAGAACATGCAGCCGCCTTCTTTTCCCCCATTGCATATAATACAGAAAAAAATAGCGGATTTAGGATAAAGACTAACCGTAAAATGGGTGACAGTATTATATTGGAAATGTCAAATTCTTGTATCATGCGCTTGTAAAGCAGGGTAGTCATGACTTTACATTAACAGTCTTGATAATATCGGTTGCCATTATATACAAAAAGAGAATTCTTCATTGTGTTAGAGTGTAGCGTTCAGGGCTTACAAGCCCGGACAAGACCCCTACAGTGCATGGAGTAACTGTCATGGCTTGCACGTTGCTGCTAAAGATGAAATATAAAGGATAAATGTGTTGCTAATATTTATTGTCGATATGTGTTTCCTCTGAACTGTGCAACATACCCTGCTCTCCGGTAAAGCCATTACAGCCAGGCATTCTGGCTACCTTAATTCCCACAAAACAAAAGAGTGGTTTTCTTGCACAATGGCACAGCATTAGCGCCCTGTGCCAAATCCCCCAGCAATTGCTGTGCCCTTTTTTCAACCTTGTTTGAACGGTGAAGGCACCATTACAGTGCAGTGACTGTGGATATTCTTAGCAAGGTTTGACCCCAGTGTGTGTGTGTGTGGGGGGGGGGGTGAGTCCCACTAAGAACCCCCCAAGAACCCCCCTTCCCTCCGCCAGTCAGTGCTTCTCCTTTGCAGGACGACCTGGAGCAGCGTCCAGCAGGGTGTTCCTCCAATGAGGATTAAAGGCTTTACAACAGAGGGGGGGAAAAAAGAACAGTGGGTCAGGGTGAGGAAGGTGTCTGCTCTGGGTTGGCCTTGTCGTACACTTGCTCGTTCGCATGCAGTGGTTCTCGTACAAAGGGGCGACACACGCACACACACACTGCAGTGAGCAGTTTGTTAGATGACTGTACTGTATGTTGACTATAAAGCACCACAGTCTAAGAAACATAGCATTGCAATCCCTAGAGCAGAGGCATGCACTGATTTAAATACGAATGATGGGTGCCACATCGATAAGCCGCAATATTATAACCTGAAATGAAGTGACAGGTGACATGGATAACATTCATCGTGTTGCTTGGAACTCCTGCGTCCTGCCATTTACATTTGCATGGGTAGTACTTTGACGTACCCCACCCAACTTGCATCAGGTAATGGCACCTCCATTCAACAATGGTGTCCTCCAGCAGGAGAGTACATTCCTTTGCACACTGAACATGAAGAGACCAGGGCGTTGACCCAGCCCCTGAGCTCCCCAGATCCCTATCCAAACCAGCTGCCACAGGAGAACAAGCTCAATCCATGGAGGTTCCACGTGTCGAAAACCATAGGGCCCAGAGGATCTACTTCCATTGTTCCAACGCCAGACACCACAGTTCACACCCAGAGGTCTTATGCTCATGCCATGAGGGGAGAGCTGTTTTGGTGGCAAAAAGTCAAAGCAGTTGTTGTGGCTGATCGATGTATGTTATTACATAAATATTTTCTCCCGTTTTTAGTAGTATAGTAGTAGTATCTAATAAGCAAATGCATTGTTTGAACAATAATGGCTCAATTAAGTATTTCTTAGCCTTTTTTTTTCTTAAATGTGTTGATTTATTGCTTCTGTTTGATATTTGAAGTGATGGTATATCATGTGTCTTGGCTTCCTAGCAGATAAGCCTTCAGTTGTTACATTAGCTGTAAGGAATCATCATATGCTGATGGACTCTTCCAATACATTTTGGTTGACATTAACTAATGTTACATGCATATATGCAGTTTTCCTGCGAGTTGAATTCCTTTTTGGACTGGTTCTCATATAGCGCTTTTCTACATGAGTACTCAAAGCATTTTTTTTACAACATGCCTCATTCACCCACTTTATACATGCAGTTTCTTCTATACCTGAATACTTTCTACGTAACATTCGCACACATTCACACTCCAATCTTGTCCAAGGATACTTTGGCATGCAGACTGGAGCAGCCAGGGATCGAACCACAACCTTCCGATTAGTAGGTGACCTGAAAAAACGTGAGCTACAGCACCACGTTTTTTGTGATGGAGGCTTGGGAGGTTAAACACACAAACACATATATGCATCTGAAGAGATGTGTATAAAATAATAGTCGTTTTTTTTTCTGCTAATCTTTTATTTGGAAACACAAGTAATATTCCAAGTAGTAATAATTCATAGTATATCAGCTGAGTTCCATTCATGTGAACCTACATGCAAAATACCTGCACTGTGCAAGTCACTCACCTGAATAGTATGCAGCCACATTCCACCCATGTTTTCCTACGCTGCCATGCACAAATCTCTGCAGTGGAAAAAGAGACAACTAAAAATTTGTCATAACAATGATGATCTGTCGATATGGTTGGTTTGACCCACGTGTGTTTGCAAACACATTTGTCTAAATGACTGCAACTCTGATCCAATCTGATTGGTCAACATTCTTGAGCATGCAGCATTTAAGCCGAAGCCAGGATCCCAGTGGAGCACTAGGAGCTTTCATTGATTGAATTCTTACACGTTAAACAGCACACGAGTTGGCTTTGTTTCTCTGCTGTGTGTTTATATGTACAGCTTGAATATTGGACTCTGTGTTGTTTCGACTTGCAGTAATGACAGAGTAGCCTGTCTGCAGTCTGTGGATCATGGTCGGTGCCCTGCAGATTCTCACAGTTGGATCCCTCTCTTGTTCAGTTTATGTATCACTTGTGTGGCTACATTTCCAGAAATAAAATTACATCACCATCTGGAAAGCATTGAACTGGAGAGGGATCTCTTTCTTTCTTCCTTCCTTTCCCTGCAGCTTGGAAACAGGCCACACCTACTAGAAAGTTTTTTTTTTGTGTTTTTTTTGTATCTTTTCCCCCAGATTTCACTTTGCCTTTTATGGTTTCATTGTGTTGACTTGTGTGAATGTACATGAGCAGTTGTGCTTCGTGTGCCTTTATGATCAGCATGTTTACTCTGGTTTAAGCGGTCAACAGTGCATCTACACCATGTGGCTCTCTACAACCCCAGGCCTCATATTTCATGTCCTTCCCTGACCTAAGCCATGTACACTCCCACCCATCAACCCTGTGTAATTTGATGCCGTGCTTCCTGCTTTTTTCCCCTCCCCTCTCTTTGTTAGCATTCAGAGGCTGTCCTGCCTCTGCTGCACACATGCTGTACTTGCATGCCCATCTTTGGTTTAGCTTAAGGAGAGGACAACGCAAGAAATCCTTCAGTTATAAAAGTTATTAATGCTGTTGAGATGCTGGAAACCTTTTAAGGGCTTTACATCTCCAGCCTTGAAACTGACAAGCTGGACCTAGATATGCTGACAAGATCTGGGCCTTGTGACAGCAGGAGGGACGCTGTTTTCTTTCCTTGCTTGGACATGCACACTTGAATGTTTGGTGGGTGCATGTGAGAGCAGAGAAGGGGGAAAGTGCATGACCAATTGACCTGAATGAGGGAGCCAAGCAGTGAAGCCCAGAGGGTGGTAAAACCGAGGGCCTCTTCCTCTCTGCTATCCCTTTACCTCGTAGGTTTAGCACTCTTCAGGGGAACCCTTAATGCCATCTAAAGGAATTCCTCCTGGATCCATTAATAGGATAATGGGCAGACTCCAAAGGAGACTGTGGCTCATTAAGCAGGAGGTCATTGTCCCCTTTATTGTTTACGTTCCTCTCTTTCTGTTGGTTACCAGGGTTCAATTGTCACCCTCTAACCACTACTCCAATTACTTCTAATTACTTTATGATTAAGATGTTTATTCGTTGACAGGGTGTCTCTGGAGTTGCCTTTCATTCTTTCTCCCCACTGATTTTACACATTTGTTTAAGCTTAAGTACACCGGATGTAAAAGCTGCAGGTTTACCGTGGAGATGGAGTAGAAACACAAAAGACTGAAGGCTGCTCGGCACTAATCTTCTTCCTGTGATGTTTTTTTTTTTTTTCCCCCCCTTCAAATGAGGCCCAGCTTATTGTCGGGGTTCTTTGAATGTTGAATGGAGGAAGGAACGTTTTAGAGTATTTGAGGTGTGGGGACATGGAGTTCCATTCATGGGAAAATCAATTTAATTACTCAGTATTATACATGTAGAGGACAAAGGAGTTTTTTTTTCTGTTTTGTCTTGGGTGTACAGTTCACTTTTACCATTACGTTTGGAGAGTTTGTACAGTGACTTAATGTTTTTAATAGCAAAATACCTGAAAAGTTATACTTAATTTATTGCATCGCCCAACTCTGAATTTTCTGTAGATTAGGTATCTGATGTCAGTGCTTTCACTAGGTCGACTGCTTTGGTCGATGGATGGTCAGTCACACAGACTCTCCCACTGACCCACTTCACAATGGCAATTTTCCTTGTAATCACTTTCCATGTGTCATTCTGTACTGAAGTAAATGAGACTGTTTCCAGTGATTTGCTCCATGTTTGCCTTTGGCATGAAGTGACAATTACAGCCCAGCCTCCTGTGTTTGTTTCGTTGGCTCCACTCTAACTCACTGCTCCAGGCCGCTAGCCAGGACTATCTTCTCTGCAGGAACACTTGCATGTGTGGTTGTTATGTGTCTGTCCTCCTCTGGTTGTAGAAGAGTTAACACTTGTTGGAAAATGTCTCTTACAGGCTAACGAGTTGTCATCAGTTTGCTGTCTCTTGTTTTGCTGCTTTTGGTGAGAGCCTGAGATTGAAGCGAGGAAACTAGTGTCACCATAAATGAATGCAGAATGGAGTAGAGACTTTCACACTGTACTGTAGTAAAACAAGGTAGCATATATTAAGTAAATACATTTTTTTTAAATTTGTTTTTATCTCTTTTGGCATCTTGGAGGATGTGCAGGGTGCTTTTAGCTATGGCTTGGTTTCATGTTTGAGTTTTTCAGTTGACCCCAGAGGCAGTCACCATACTAGCAGTCACTCAGTACCCTTCCTTTGCTGGTTATGCTACAGTTTTCATCATGTCTCCATTGCAGGGCCTTACCAACACCCTTTCTGATGTATACTGTCTGGTTTCAGAGATGCTTGACCAGACACAGTCAGGACTGGTTAAGTCCTCTGACTCGCGTTCACACAGGCATGTGAGCATTACATATATAGATAGGGAGGATTTGTCTCTCTCTGAATGCCAGAGTACCACAGGTGGCCTTTGTGGTGAAATACAGACTGGATAGCTTGCAGCTAATGAGCAACAGCTAGCCAGAGGTGATAGTGAGGAAGTCATTCAGCTTTGTGATCTGTTACTTTTGGAGTGTAATTCACATTTGGCATTTTGGCAGAGCCTTTTTTTTTGCTGAATAAATGGATGACACTGCATCACATCCAACATATGGCTCAGACATTTGACAAAAATAGTGTTTTAAGGTGGGAAGGTGACTTGACTACAGCAGTTCGGTATCAGTGGCTTAATATGTGTATGAGGATTCCAGGAAACACTAGTGCAGTCCAGGCTATCAACCTCTTGCTCACACTCCTCTATTCTGTTTCATCTGTTCTTTCCTGCACCCTAACCAAAGCTTGGAAAAGAAAGTTCTAAGTAAAATATTTTTGTGTTTCAAAGCCTTCACTTAGGATTAGTAAACCTCTGCAGATGACCTTGTAATTTAAATTTATTGCAGTGGACTTGGAACTCAGCACAGATTACCAGAGTAGTTGTAGTAACCAGCCGCAGTCAGTCGTGACTACCCGGTGGCAGGCAGTGTTTTTTTTTTTTTGTGTGTGTGTGCCTTTATTGACACGACAGTGGAGAGAGAGAAGACTGGGAATATGGAGAAGAGAAAGTCAGTGAGTGACTTACAGTGTTTTTACAATGGTTTTGTCAGTGAGGGTCTGAATGAGGGATTTCCTCAGCTAGCAGGTCACTCTGATCTCCTTTTGTCTTGAAGGAGTTGTGAGTGTACAGAGGCTGCCTCAATGTCCTTGCTGCTGCTGCTGCAGCATCAATCTGATTGATGGCTGTAATAGCTCCCTCCGGCTCCTCTGTGGGTATCTAAAGTTGTCATTGTCGAGGGCACAGGCCTGACACTGCAGCATACCTTTTCACATTCCATTCCCTTTCACCTCCATTCATGCTCAGGGAGGAGAGGTGACCCACAGCTTCTGGATTATTTTTTATTTATTTATTTTTTGCCCACAGGTTAGAAGCCCACAGTAGTTCTTATTGTTCACGTTTAACTTCCCAATATTCTTTTCACAATGCTGCAGTGATCCCCTGAAAAGAGTTTGTCTTCAGTCTGTGCTCCTTCACAGGGAGTTCAAAGCACCTGCTCGGCTGCTGCTGTAATTCAGTGTCAATCCCACAGACACTGATGCAGCAGTACAGTAAGCACTGTGAAAGCTATGTTTTGCTGTGCCCCCTCTCTTTCTCTAACCAGTAAAACCAACAACACTGCCAAAGCCAACACAGATGGAATATACACATGTTGCCTGTCTGGGACAGTCCTGTAGCGTGCATGAACGTTATGCATTAATCGAACTGGAAACACATATTTGTAAAGCAGATGTTGCATACTTTAAACAGACAAACACACACACACACATACATAAAATATGTGTGCGTATTTTATATAAAACACACACACAGACACACACACACACACACCTACACACATGTGCTTACACTGCAGGAGACCTGCTGTTAAGGATAGGGCAGTAAGAGGCCCATGAGATAAATGTTGCTGTATGACTTATTTAGATCTTTTTTATCAGATTCTTCCTTTCAGTCATGGTTCTGGAGTGAGAGTTGGGGCTTTCAAGGAGGGATGAGAATGCACAGCTATAAAGTAAAGCAGTGAATTTGATTTAGACGAGAGAAAAAGATTGCTGCATATCAATAATGAAAAAAATCATTTGATCCTGATTGTCTTATGTTTATGATTGATGGAAGTCATAATTCTGACCATAGAATATTAACACATCTGCAGCACAGGATTGTTAAAATTGTAAAGTCAAGCAATCTCCAGCAGTTCAGGAGGTCTTTGTGTGTGCATTTCATTTTTTGTTGTGCTCTCTGTAAAGGTGTTTTAACAAACTCATCTTTAAATCTGATTTCATAACGCAGCACTTGGCCTGAGTGTTTTCTAAGTCACCAGGGCATGCAGGCTGTGATAGTGCATGGCCTTGGTGGTGCTGTTGTTTTTCTGTAGCTGCATGCCAGATGGCTTTGCAAGTGAGGTAATGTGATTTAGCTCTGTGATGAGACAGATGCCTACTAGAGAGGCAGGAGAGGTGGAATAACAGGAAGTCTTTGTCTCTCGATGTGGCTGTATGGAAAAACCAGCCTTTAATATTGGCTGCAGGTACAAAATACATTTCATTGTGCATTATACTGTGAATAACTGTGTGGCAAATAAACAGCTAACATGTCTGCAAAAGGAGGGGCCTGCTTGATGGCTGCTGTTGACCACAGTTTGCAAAGTTCTTTATTCTGGCAGCATCTCTTCTTTTCCAAAGTAGGTTCTTGCAATGTGGGTCTGTGTGGTCTGAAGAGAGACCATGTTGGCACGTGTTGTTGGGTCATTTTAGGCCCTCTGCTCAGTGTTGGGCTCGTCCTCTCTTTTCCTGCGCCATTGTCCCCTCAAAGGGAGAGAGAGAGAGAGAGAGGGTGGGCCCTGCTTTGTGCACCCAGCCTGTGAGAGTGGAAGACTTCCCACTCTGTGTTCCCTCGGGGCCACTGGCACTACTGCAAGAGAACTCTAAAGCTTTTCAAGGCAGATTAAGACCTTGTTGAAAAAGAGTGAAGGAATTTGGCAGGCCAAAGAAAACTTGAATCGCTGCTGGGGGGGAGGGAGGAATGCTTTGAACCTACCATGCTGTGCCATTCAGTATTGATATTAATGAGTGTGTGTGTGTGTGGTGGGTGTACACACATGCACTTTCAAATAAAGCGAAGACATTTTCATCTGTAACATCAGGTATATCTGCAGATTGGGGTGCAGTAGCCTCCTGTTCCTACAGGAACGCAGCAGTGCCTCAGCACTTCTGATTAACCTGTTGTACAGTACTACAGGTTTTTTGCCTATATAGTACATCAATTATAGTTTTTTTTGGCGTAGAATTATATTACATTACTTGATTCTTGTGTCCCAGATCAGGCCCAGGTACTAGCACCAAATGGAAAACCCTAAAAGTCGAGTCGAGCTGAGTAGGTACTAATGGAAAAGCGGCATAAAAGGCAGCTGTAGGTACTTGACTGACTGCTGATTGTAGCCTCTTTTTATAGTGGAAGAGCTATGAGGCATGAGCTGGGGAATGTTAATTCAACTGCATCTCAAAACACAGCAGAATTGAACACATAGGCTTTTTTTTTTTAATAAGCTTCAAATTGCTGCAGAGCATATTCACTTTAGGTCAGTGGATTCTGCTACCTGTACAAAGTCTGCTTTTCCTGTTAAGTCTTCCCCAACACAAATCTGTCTTATTGTCTTTTTCATCCACGACTGCAGCGGGAACTAAAGGGTTCTTTTTTGATCAATTTTTAATTCCATAGCTGTGTACAGTCAGTTTGAGGGCAGGCTTATTAAAAAGGGGAGGGGGGGAGGGACGTTCTGCAAGCCAGCTTCTAAAAATAGCCCATCTTGTATGTACATATGCATGCGTGTATGTGTTTCCAATGTGACTGAGCCCGTCTCTGTGTCGATACACAACATTCTGGTTGCTGTTGCTGTTTTTTAACAGGTCGCCAACTCTTCAGAACTGCATGTTGAGAGTCTCCAATTTGTGAGATGGTTCTGCACTTTTGGCAGACATACAATCTCAGATGTCAGAACTTAAAACCTTTTATTCCTCGAGGAATTGTGTCTAGACCTGCCCTCCGTTCTCTGACTGGAATCTTTTCTCATCACAGCAATGGCTCAGCTGCAATTTAGTGTCTTTATGGCGATCCCTGTGTTATACTGAGTGAGTAGGAGGAGAGGGGATGACACTGAGACGAAGAGAGAGGAGGACAGAGAGAATAGGCATTTATGAGTCTCGCTTGCCCAATGCACCAGCCGAGCTGCCGTCCCTGCTGCTCGTGATGTGTGGCAAGAGCAAGACATGCTGTGAATATCAAATTTCGTCAGAGCTGAGAAAAGGAGGGCAGGCAGTGCTTGGAAATCACTCCAGTTGTCTGCCGAGAGATTGCTGTCCTCTGATAAGGTAGCTGCTCTGGACACACAAACAGCATCTTCTAGCACTGTGGCAACCACTGGGCTCTAGGCAGTTCTCCCCAGACTCATTATGAAGTCTGTAGCATCTCTCTGCTGTTCCTTGTTGTAATCTGAGGGTTTATGGGATTTCTCCCATTTCCCTTAAATGGAAGTCTTTCTTTTACCCCCCCCAATATCTTATTGTCTTATAAAATGAATTTATTATGCGCATCTCCAGCTGCAAAATTTAATTATTGAAACCTACAGAAGTAGCTTTGTGTGCTTAAAACCATTAAAAATTAAATTGATCATATACGAGGCCCTGGCGCAGCCCCTCATTTCATCCAGTGTCTGAATCAAGCTGTTTTTGCTCCTCTTTCTTTAAGCCAACTTTTTTTTCCTGCCATTAATAAAGAAATTAGCTTTTAGCATATTCATCACTACATGTGATTAAAGTGAGTGTGGTTTAAGGGCAGTGCTTGGAAATCACTCCAGTTGTCTGGCGAGAGATTGCTGCCCTCTGATAAGTGAGCTGCTCTGGACACACAGCTTTAAGATGACCATGGCTCACATGTAAGATTAACAGCAAAGATCTTCTAAGAGAGATGTGGCACTTTACTGCATTTTTGCAAGAATTCCACAACAGCAGAGAAGATGGTAGAAGTATAACGGGGGGGGGGGGGGGGGGACCTTGAAAA
>VUQJ01003490.1:0-10443 GCA_015108635.1 Andinoacara biseriatus
GTTTTTAGTGTAAATAAGTCATAAGCTTATCTTTATGTAATAAGATTTCATTTCAAAATGATATTTCTCGTTCAGCAAACATACATTATTGTCTCTTTAAATGCACATGAAATAATCTGAACAAATTCAGAATGAGAAGCGTTAACTTGAGCAAAAAAAGTGCAAAGATACGGAGGCATGAGGAGAAAAGAAGAGAGAGGGAACAGAGTGAAAAAGAAAATAAGAGTACTGGCTGAAGGGTGTTTGGAGGGTAGAATGGGTAGAGCTGGAGGAAGGAGAAGATGGAAGTCGGGGGAGGAGAGGTAAGTGTAGAATAAGATGTGATATTGTTAATGCTACAGTAAATTAATATTCGTGTGAGGTCATCCATCAGGAGGAGAGCAGGCGAGCCGTGAGAAACATGATAATGGAACCTGTCACTGCGAGGGAGAGAGGAGAGAAGGAGGAAGGGAGAGAGGAGGAAAGGATGTATAGGTGGTAAGAAATGCCGAGACATGTAGGGAGCTGCAGGGGAGGGCGGAGAGAAATGGGGGGGGGGCGTCTACAAAGACAGAGGTTTAAGCAGAAGAAAAGAAAAACGTAGTAAGCAATTGAAGGGGAAGTGAAAGATGTTACCAGTGCAAGACAGAGATGGAAAACTGATGTTAAAGAAAGTGAGAGAAAAGATGTGAGGAAAGCGTGAACATTTGAGACACAGAGACACAAAGGACAAGACAAAGAAGGAGGCGGCAAGTAGCAGAAGGTGCCCGCGGTGGAGCGAAGGAGAGAAATACGGAGACAGAAAAGTGAAGGAATGAGAGAGTACGAGTGTGCACCTGTGTGTGTATGTGATGAGGGAGTAGCCATGCAGAATTAATCTACAAATTACAATGAATAATTAAGGTATGGGAATCCCATGGGAATAAGATGGAATAGTGAGGAAAATAGAAGGAGGAGGGAGAGTGAGGTTTAAGAAGGAGGAAGAGAGAGACGGATAGTGGGAGGCAGGGAGAACCCTGATGGGGAAGCCACCGCAGGCGACTTCTGACACAGAACCCTCAGGGAAAAACAAAGTGAGCTAAAAGAAAGAAACAGAGGTTGGAGGTACTTTTGTCTCAACACAGTTGATGCTGGGAAGACGTGAAGAGAGCGAAAGCGAGCAGAAGAAGGACTGAACCCACTGAGTGTAATAAAGGACAAAAAATACTCAAAAAGTGAGGTTAGAGGGTAATAGAGGATGTACCTTCAGCCATAATGAGAAAGAAAATATGGGGGACATGGGGAGGAAAGACTATGACACAAAACGAGAAGCAGCGGAGCTGGCGGGGAGTTTTATTTCCTCAGTACAGATGCCGCAGGCAACACTGTGAATGTGTCCTCCAGCTGTGACAGAGCGCTGGCCTCATGCAGACGCAAAGAACTTAGAAAAGACACCTTCAGTTCACGTGTGCTGCCTGGGTTAAAGTTAAACTGGGTTTGGTGGCACATTTATTGTTTACTTTAAAGCAAATGTTGATCCCGTTTATCTGAAGGAAAAACGGCTGCATGATAAAATCTTCTCCCTGTGGGGCCATGAAGCAACTAAATATTAGCTTCAGGTGCGTGCCGGAGTGAAGTTCTGCACAGAATGCAGACTAGCCACATATTAGTGACAATAAATATGCAGAAAAATGGGCACTGAAATACCTTTGAATGTGAATGCAATTTCTCTGTAGGTGTAAAACAATATGCAGCGCATATCAGTATAGATACGTGTAGAAAGACTTGATTGAGCACGTGAAATGCTGTTTACACAAAATACAAATTATCCCCATGCACAGTCATTTTTGTTTTTTTTCATGCATAAAAATAAAACTACATGCAGAGAACATGGACGAGAGAGCAGCCATTCTCAGTCAGGAAGAGTCCCCGTATAAATAACTCATGTGCAACATTGTTAAAACACAAACAATGTTTTTTGTTTGTTTGTTTGTTTTTGTTTTTCTGTTTTCCTCCAACACTAGTAAGGTAGACAACAAACAGCAACCTAATTTTCATCAAATTCAGCCAAGCTGGACAAACTGCACTTTACTGATGAGCAGTTTGTTCCATTTAGAGCTAAACAGAAAATATCACGATTTAACTGGTTTGGCTCGAAAAGTGAAAAAACAGCTTTCCAACTAAGGCATAAATAACTTAGAGACACACTGCCTGCAATAGGCTGGGCTGTGATTACTGGTCCATCTCGTCTTCCCTCTGGCACGCACATGTCTCTCAAACTTTCATAGCACGCACACGCATACGCACATCAAGGCAGTTGTAGATGCGGGTCATCTAATGCCTTAATAATCAAAGTTGCTAAACTATAAAGTAACCTATTTCCATCACATTCTTCTCTGCTATTGCCTTGCTGTGTCTGCAATCAACCGCGCTATCCCTGGTGATGAAGTGGCACAGCTGCCTATAATACTCTTACAATATTTCTTAGTGTCTGTGTGGCTCAAAATCTATCACAACCCAGTTCATCTCAATAACATGACTACAGATGGAATTTTTAATATTGATGGTTGGTTTAGCCGGCAGTGGAGCAGGTCTTATGACTGAAGAAGTTAACCTGCAGTGACTGCACTGTGCTCAGTTATACTAATTCAAGGTCACATGCTTGTGTATTGTAAGAAACATGAGACAGCCCTGCCTGCCTGAGTTCGGTCTGCTGCATAAAGAGGCAGATTCACCATACATGGAAGGAAAGGAAGATAAATGTGTAAAATAGAAAATGTCAGTTAAAAAAGGTCAGTTATGCTTAGGGAAACCTGCAGTTTGGGTCAGGTTTGCATAATCTACCATATTTTTGAGGCCCGGCTCTGTTAAATGTTCAGGATCCTGACCCACACTAGGACTTTATGTGCAGCCAGCAAAGTGCAACCTCACGATGCTATAAAAAAAACACCATGTCATTATTTAACACAAACTAAGGCAAAATGCAGAAGCAATCTTAAAATGTGTGCACCTCATGCTTCAGCAGCTTGCAGAACCACCTTTAGCGGCTTCGCTAAAGATCAGTTTGTCACGTTGCTGAGGAGGAGTTTGTTTATTCACAGCCCTCCGGCCGCAACTTTTCAGTCAGGTTGAGGTCTGGAATTCGATTGGGCCATTGCAACACCTTGATTCTTGTGCTTTTCAGCCATTGTGTTGTAGATTTGCTGCTGTGTTGGGGATCATTGTCCTGTTGCATGACCCAGTTCCAGTCAAGCTGTAGCTGTTAGACAGACTCTAGAATTCTTTGGTATACAGGAGAATGAATGGCTGGCTCAATGGCTGCAAGGTACCCTGGTCTGTGTGGCTGCAAAACAAGCCCAACATCATCACCCTTCCACTACTGTGCTTGATAGCTGGAATGATGCATTTTTGCTGATATGTAGTGTTTTGGCCGAAAACCATCTCTATTTTGGTCTCATCTGTCCTTTGGTCTTGTGGTTTGTGCTGTGCTGCCATGTTTTTTTAGACAAAAGAGGTTTTCTCCCGGCAACGCTTCCGAACCCTCCATACTCGTTCAGTCTTTTTCTATTGTATTTTCGATTCTATTGTACTTTAACATTTAACATGCTGACTAAGGCCCGTAGAGCCCGAGACATGGCTCTTGGGTCTTTCTTCCTTAGCATTGCAGTAACACACACCTGGATGCTCCAGACCTGCTTTTATAAAGGTGGTCACACCTGCTGATGATCAGCTAATCAAGTGCATGTGACTAGCAGCACCTGGGTGCTATTTTCCCTCTTGATTGCCATGGAAACAATAAGAGTATACTTTTTTTTTTTTTACACACTAGTTCTGCATTCTATCTTTATGTTTTTTTAAATACATCATAACATGATATAATTTGTGTTTTTTGCTGTTTTTTGAAGTGAGGTTGTGTTTACCTCATTTTAAGACCTGCTAAGGACCAGATTATTTTTTTATCATGTCCTGATATATCAAACCTTAGAATTGAAAGAGGGTCTACTTTCTTTTTACCATGACTCTGTATCCTGTTTTATTGTATTGTTTACAGGAATAAACAAAAAGCAGACAGACAAATATGAAATGAGACAATAGTTGCAGAAAGGCACGTAACTCTTATTTGCTTCACCTTTATTTTATTTTTTCAGAGTATTTTGCGATCACTGTGTGCACTCTCATCCCCACAGGTACTATAGCAAGATAAAAGAAACAAGTCATCATCACTTCATCTTCTTTACTTTGAAGGCGCATCTCTCCGAGTGCTCGTCTCGACACTTTCTTGGGATTAGAGTGGAAGTGATACATTTCCTCAGAAACGCATTCACTGATGTTTGTTTTCAGTTCATTAGGTATTTCAATGCAGTATTTTGCATTTGATTTGAAATTCAGCCGTATAAGACAGCATACTAATGCGACACGCATTTTTCCTTTGTGCCTTAAAAATCCTTCATCTCTTTTCATCTACTCAGCTGTAATCACACTGAAGTTAATTGTATTAGCGACAATTTTATATTCGTAATTAACCATAAGCAAATGTATTTAACATACCCTGCACAGCGCATACATATTCATATCAAATTTGCTGGTAATTTCACAAGACTGAACATGCTTTAAATAATAAGCGTCTTTATTATATTGTGTAAATAATTTATTGGCAGATTTTAATTACTTCTCTCCACCTAAAGAGTTTTTTTTTCTGTTGACTACATAATCTGGATTGCTGCCCAAAACAAAACATCTCGTCTTTTTCTCAAAAACATTTCAGTAAATTTTTTACAAATTTTTATATAATATGCTCCAATAAAGACGGTGCTCATTTAGATTTCTCCATAACTGAGAAGGGGGAAAAAAAACGTGTGAGTCTCCTTTGACTAGGTTTATATATGATGTGAGGGTATGAAAATTATTAAATAAATAACAAATTTTTGGCTACGTATTGCTCTTAAGGCCTTTTGACCTGCACTGCAATGTGAATAATTCAGACAGATTTGTTTGCAATTGCTTTAGCTAACTACATTAGCTTGATGGTACACATACTGTATCAGTATTGCATCCATGTTACCTGAAGCATTAATTATATGTTTTGTTTGCTATGTTTTAATATGCAATCATTTTTTAATTTGCAATAATTCTTACCCAGTTCAAGTCTCAGTGGCATGTTTGCGTCTACTCTTTAGCTTTCCAGCCTTGTTATCTTCTCACTCTTTTCTTTCCTCACTTACAATCCCATTTTTCTCTATTTTTATCTCAGTATTTGAAGTACTTTTACAATCAATATGAAAGAATAAGGTAAGCTTAAATGTGTTGCACAAGAGAAAGGAAGAAAGAGAAAGTAAAAGAAATATATATAACACAATTGGAAGAGGGTAAACAAGTGTAAGTAAAAAGAAGGAAGACTTGTGTGTATGCTTGTTGATTTTGCTGCACAAAGAAAACTTTCAGCACAGCGGGTATCAATACTTACAGTTGCGGGACAAAGTAGAAATGCAGTGAAATATATATTGACACACTGAGTTTTAACAATGCAAACACCTGTATGCTCCAGGCACATGCAGACACAAACATGCTGTACATGAGCGGAAAAGATAACAAACATCAAACGCACCAACAGGAAGAAGAAGACACATTATGTGCCCGGCTCACTGACAGGTCTGTGTACAGGGTCTTTGTCAGGCCTTCCAGGAGACTTGTAAAGATAACAATAGGCCAATTACTACCTAATTACAACAGATAACTGGTTCAATAAATTCTTCTGGTCCAATTTCACTTTAATTGTCTCAATTAGATTCAATTAGATCTAGCTAGTATAAAGAGGGCAGTTAAAATGGAGACTCTGGCACCACAGTGTATATTATCAAGTCCCAACATCCCACACGTAGTTTCAGTGCAAGCATGAATGGCTGTAAAAACACAGGTAAATTGATAATCATACACAGTACCAGCATGCATTCAATATAATAACACAGAGACCATAATGTGCACGTGAGCTAGTAAGTGATAAAGAGGCCATATTGTTTGCACATTAGTTCTTGTCACCGTGTGAAGTAGTCAGAGGAAAAAAAATATACAACCAGTTAGCTTTAAGCTATTCAACATATATCTGGCAGCAGTGGTCACATCTATTGTTGTCATTATAGTTATAAGCAGGTATAAAAAAATTATGGGCTATTTTCCAGGTTTTTTAAGAATATATAAAAAACTGAACCAAATATTGAAAATATGTGGATTTAGGCAAAAATAAACTTTTTGTTAAAAAAAAAAGCCTGGAAGAAAACCTAAACTGTCACCCTCAGCTGAGAGGAAATTGGTTATGATGCTCAGGAACAACTCAGAACCCACCGAAGCTCAAGCCTGCCGTGAAATGAAAACTGCTGGAACACCAGCAACTCCGTCCACAGTGAAGCAAGTTTTACAAGGACTGGGGGGGGGGTGACAAGAAAAAACTGACACCTTCAAGCTCAAATGAAATTTTCAGCTGCCCACATGGAAAAGCCAAATGCCTTCTAGAGAAAAGTTTCATGGTGAGACGAGATAAAGATTGAGCTAATTTGGCCACAATGACGATGGGTATGTTTGGAGGAGTAAAGGCGAGCCTTTCAAATCTGGGAACACTGTGCCAGCTGTCAAGCATGGTGTTGGTCATGCTCTTCGGCTGTTTTGCTAACAGTGGTACTGGCACGTTGCACAAAGTGGATGGAATAATGAAGGAGGACGACTACCTCCAAATTCTTCAACTTCACCTCAGCTCTGCAGCTACTCTAGGTTGAAACTTGGACACAATTGGTGGTTCCAACAGGACAAAAGTCCCCAACAAACATCAAAACTGATTTTGGAATAGATAAAGAAGGCTAACCTTAACCTTCTGGAACGCCCTTTCCAAAGCCCCAACCTCAGTCCTACTGAAAATTTGTGAACTCTGCTTAAAAGCCGGGTTCATGCCAGGGAACCAACCAATTTAAGTGAAGAGTGCTCAAATAATCAGCAACATTTATGCCAGAAGCTTGTTGGTGGCTACCTAAAGCATTGAAGTTGTATGTATAATTTTGACCCTGTTAGGATTAGAGAAAATCCTAAATAAATTCAAAAATTGTGTACCCAGTTCTTGATTTTTTAGGTCATTAAATATGTATGTTTTGCAATCATTCCAGCCTGGAAAAAGCACAGTTCAAAGAAATCCTTAAAAGCCCCAAATTACCATGAAATTCCTGCCTATGACGTGTATGCAAAGATCTGACCAAACTGTACACGCTAGTCTCTGAGCTGCAGTACTTGTGTGCATCTCATTAGTTGTGGTCAATGTTGCACAAGAATTTGAGCAAAACAATAAATAAATAAATGTTTTTCCATATTCTATTGCAGAAATATTAAAATGTGTCGCCGTTTGGACAATGCTGGAACAGGCTTGTAATAATTTTTAACTCACAACATTCTTTTTATTTGGTTTGTGCTATTTGTTGTGCTAACGTGTGTGCTGCACACGCTGCAATGATGCGTTAATAGTCGAGCTCTGAGTCTTTGAATTTCTTGCTCAACTTTTTTTTCCCTTGCTCCCTCTCTTTCATCTCTCCCTCCTTCATGCCTGCTGCCTCAGAGAAAAGTGCTTTTCCGACTTTCTCCTGACATGACAAAAGACGGTACCTTGGCTTGGCTTGCCGATGGTAATAAATGGGATGGCTAATTAAAAGGCTCTCTGATAGCTCTCCTCTGCCTTTTTAATTTCCCCTCCTCAGTAACTACTGCCGTTTATACCTCGTGCTCCCCCAGAGCTCCATCTCTTTCTCACTCACTGCTTGTCCTTTTTTTCTTTTTCTTTTTTTCTTTTGCTTTCCTGTCCACTTCTGCCATGCTCATCAGCCCACATAAGTACACACACACACACACACTCAGATTCACACACGGAAATGAAACCCTTTTTCTCCGGTTCTCTCCAGAGAAAACTGAATATAAAACATAAAAAAAATAATAATATGCAAAGACACAAACATGACAACAGTACTCAAACAGACAAACAAAAACAACAAGACGAGCGCGTTGCTGAGAGTTTTAGTTCGAAGCCAATGACTGACGGTGAAGTTATTGACAGAAAAAGTCAGAGACAAAGACGAATCACAACAAGCATTTGGCTGAGCGACAGAGGATGTGGTTAAAGACGAAACCATTAATAAAGTGCCGTGTTTGACGACTGAGGTTTTGTGTATTCTGGCTGACATTCACTTCGCAAGCTCGTCTGATGCTCCAACATGTTCAGGAGATTAGGGCACATTCAGAGCTGTGCATGTGTGGCCATGTGATATGTAAGACAGACTGAGGTAAGATGGTGGGGGGGGGTTGTCGGTGGAAATGGAGACAAAATTATTAGAAAGTGGAACGGAAGCATTTGAGAGCTGAAGTATCAAAGAGAAATAAAATGTTCCTGTAAGGGAGAGAAAAAGAGAGGAAAGTGAAACAGATAATTACAGAATTATAAAAGGCCCCTTTGCTTCCCACTGAACTTAATTTCACCTTCTTTTTCTGGCTACCCTCCTGTCAAATCCACTCATTCTCTCACACCATGTCCTTTCATATCTCCTCCTTGACTATCCTTATCAGCGCCTCTCTCAGTCTGAGTTTTGTTAACCCCTTGTGTAGACTTACAGGCTGGCTCCCTCCCTTTCACTTCCTCTCTTCATCTCAGACACATGCTTCTTCTCCTCTTGCTCTTTTATGCACTTTGCTCTTTCTTTACTCTGTTTTCTCTTCTCCGGCTCTCGCTGAGACCACTCAGCAGCAGTTGAGAGCGGGAGGTGCCTCACAGCTCACTCTTTGACTCCGATCAGAGCTGAGATCCTGCAAGTCTGCTTTCTCCAGTCGTTTTACAGTGAATGTAATCTACATTCATTAGATGAATACCAAACCAAATTTCAATTACTTACTACTCTGCAGTGCTCAATCTCGTGTGTTCAAAATGGAGGCTGGGTTGCTTGATTTTGACCAATCGTGGGCTCTAAGAGGTGCTGATTGCATGTTTGTAGTGCTCTTGAACAGGGAAGTGATCTATTTTCCCAGTGTGGAATTGCCTCATAAACCTTTGCTTCACATTAACAAAATAGCACGATAATAATCAATATAAAAGTCCTTGAACAGACTATATAAATAGATACAACCAATCTCTAAAATTAACTTAATTTCAAGTAGGGCTTTGGGCTCATCTGTAACAAGTGGAATTGCTGCCACCAAATTCTCCTCTACTTTCTTCTTGCAGGGAAAAGCAATTGCTGATTAGATACAATTATCTCAAGGGTTAAGCAAGATCTGCGTTACACTTTAACCCCTTAAACTGTCGCATCTTCTTGACTCACATTGATCGCTCGTTTTGGTAAAATAGGCTGAAACTGCGACTTTCTTACCAAGAGTTTCAGTGATGTCACTCACTATTATACCACTATACTACAGAGAGTTCTTAGCTCCGTCAGTCAAACAAATACCAATATACATTTTTTTTTAATATAACCAAGCAAATGTCCTCAATTTAATACATATAAATATTTTTCTGGCTGCTTCTGCTGTTCAGCTGTGCTTCTTATGCCTCTTTTATCGGATTAGACATGCAGACAAGATTAAGACAACCTGCTGAAGTTCAGAATGGGGAAGGAAGGTGGTTTGAATGACTTTGAAGATTGTGTGGTTGTTGGTGCCAGGCGGACTGGTCTGCCCCTCCTGTCAGCTCAGAACAGGAAACTGAAAACCGAGGTGATTCACACTGGCTCACCAAAATTGGACAACAGAACATTTGAGAAACGTTGCACGACGGGTCAGGATTTGTCCTGTAACATTCAAATGTTAGGCTCAAAATATGGCATAAACAACATGAAAGCATGGTTATTACTGGTTCAGGATGGTGATGGTATAATGGTGCGAAGGATATTTTCATATTTTTATTTAGGCCCCTGGTGGTTAGCACTGCTGCCTCACAGCTAGAAGAACAGCAAGAAGGTCTGGGTTTGAATGGCGCGGGCCTTTCTGTGTGGAGTTTGCATGTTCACCCAGTGTCTGCTTCATATTTCACAGAGAGCAGCAGACAAATCTGCAGCAACTATGTGATGCTGTCATATAAACATGGACAAAAATCCCTGAAAAAAATCTTTCCAGCAGCTTGTTGTCAAACGGGGGTAAAGCCCAGTACTAGTGAAGTGTACCTAATAAAGTGAACCAAATGAGTGCAGATTCAGACAATTCTATAAAATGGCAAATGCACTAACAGTCATATATACTGCTACTTTTAAGCATCAATTTGAACACTTTTCCTCTGACACATTTGATATTTCTCTGATAAAAAAAAATGTGGATCACCAATATCATTTAAATATGCGCTCACATACTCAGTTATAGTGCCCTGTAGCATAACGGTCAGCCCTGCTGTAAGTGTTTTAATCTGGGGAAGATTTGCAGCTTTTATGGCACTACTGGTGCTATATTAACCCCCCCCCCCCCCCAAAAAAAAAAAAT
>VUQJ01003490.1:29883-43467 GCA_015108635.1 Andinoacara biseriatus
CCCACAGTTTAAAAAAAAAAAAGAAAAAACCCAAAAAAAAAAGAGGGGGGGGGGGGGGGGGGGGGGTCAGGTGGCTAATGAAGGTGACATCTTAGACAGTCTAAGGAATCTGTCCTGACTGACTGAAAGGCAACTCTCATATTAAAGACTAAGACATGAACCTGGTCTCCCTAACAGGCTGGATAGAATACAAACTTCTATATCTGTACACAATTTCATATGCCTAAGAGATCAAGTCCTTCTGACTTAACTGTGTGGTTTTCATTTAAGCTCTGAGGCAAACCGGTGTTGCAGGCTTGCAAACCTTGTGATAAAAAGGGACTCTGACACCTAACAGAGCTTAACTTTGGTTGTGTGGCACCCCTTTTTATGTCCCTGACTCTGGCCTTATCAAATATTGATTGCAGTGAAAACCTTTGCTGAGAGGGTCCACAAACAAAAAGGCAGTATTTCAAGGGCTTTGCTTTCAAGAGACGCTTTAGTCAGAAAGAAAGAAAGAAAGAAAGAAAGAAAGAAAGAAAGAAAAGTGCATGTTTTCCATATAGTTCCACCTCTATCTACAGCGAATATCGCCTGCAAATACATCAAACAGTTAAAGTCTCAAAAAGCACGACACGAAAAACTAACAGATATATCAGTTTTGATGAAGGACAAACTGAACTCATAATGTTACCAAGCTGATGAATTAGAATGCAAACCTTTTTAAAACATGCAGTTTAGTATTTAATGCAAAACACAATCATTGTGCTTTTGCTGGTACTAGATTTTGGACCGTGAACATTTTTAATGTGATAATTGTGTTAGATAAAAAGTTAAATATGATCAAAGTCGTGCCTGGAAACACCAAATTTCCATAGCAAATTTTGTATCAGTTGATCATTTACACACGCACACACACACACACACACACACACACACACACACACACAAAAGAAATCGCCAAAGTCATTAGGGCTCAATCTATGGGGTGAACAGATGCTAGTACAAAATTTAATTGCAATGCATTAGACGTGTGCCACATAATCAGAATCAGAAATACTTTATTGATCCCAGAGGGAAATTTTAGTTGTTACAGCTGCAACCATTTATCATGTAAAAAGAATAAACACTAATAATTTAAAACCAAAAAGAACAATTTGTAATATGTACATGAGGATTCTTAGGAATACAGTAAAGGCAGAGGCTGTGATAATGAATATGAATCTGATACATACTGTATAAGCAGTTCAAATTATTGGACCTCTGAGTTGTTGCAACCATAATAAAGTGAACTGGTGATGTGTGGCTGTGTTTTTTATACCACTTTTACAATCTCACTTCTCAGTCCCTGTTAACTTACATTATGGTGATTCTACCAATCAACTTGCTTGACACACCACTGGGGATGTAGATTGGTCATTTCACTTCAATTCTATTCAATTAAGTTTTTTGTTTTTGTTTTTTTTATACAAACCACAACAGTCAACAATAATGGAAAAAAACAAAACAACAATCACACAACGCCCATGAGCAAGCACTTGGCAACAGTGTGAAAGAAAAACCTCCCTCGTAACAGGAAGAAACCACCGGCAGAACCAGGCTCAACAAGAGACAGAAAAACCTGCTGTGGAAGAAAGCGAGAGTTTAATAATAACGATTAAATGCAAAGTGGTGTATAAACACGTAGAGAGTGAAACGAGGTGACTGAAGAAGAAGTGACTTTCTTTGCAACCCACTACAATTTATGATTATGGTTACACCTTTCTTTGCATATTTATGTGCCTTTGGAGGTGCACCACTATTAATTATTAATCACTATGTGTACACAGGCCAGGAGGTAAAATACTGGGGCTCTGCATGTGAATGAAGTTGTGAAAGAGGGAAGCTGGTCCAGTAAAGGCCTCTCAAAGGTGACCTCTCTCTCCCAGGCTTGTTTCTTGGAGGTGATTAGCCATTTCCCATTGCTCCCATACATCTATACATCATGGATTGGCTCTGTGGGACAGAGAGAGCAAGAAACTAAGTATGCACACACGCTCGCGAGGAGAGAAAGGCAAGTGTGTGGAGTGTGGTATGGCAGGGCACCGACTTCTATCTCCAGGGTCGTTGGCTGGTAATTAGTTTTGCTCTAATGGCTGCCTGGTGAGGTCAGGGGATTCCTGTAATCCCTCCTCTATCTGTTCACCTCCTGCTTGCCTCTTACTACTAATCTTTCTAACCTATCTCCCCCCCGTCTGCCACCCCTCCCTTCTAACAACATCTCTCCTTCAAGAAATCACATGGTCCAACTCATTTTCTCCTCATTTTTCTTCCGCACAGCGAGCCTCTTTTTGTTTACTCCGTTACCTCACTTAACAAAATGCACCACATTGGTTGTGCTTTTGTTGCATGTTGTTTCTTTGTCACATTAATCCCTTGTTTCTTCCACAATATACGAATGCAAAATACCTCCTACACACATTTCACACCATTGCAGCTCTCTCTCTTTGTTGAGTTCATTCTGAGTCCCTATCACTTGGCCCATCCAACTCTACAGTTCTTAGCTGAGAAACCTGCCGAGTTGTACTGTGGATATATTATTATTCGACTGGGATTTTTAATTCACACATCCTCTCTGCTGACGGCTCCAGCAGCGAAAAAGTATCAGAAAGAACAGACCATCTGCGCTGTCACAAGCTACTATCCTCGCTCCCTTTTCCACTTAATGCTAACAGATGGAACTGCAGTTATGCACTAAGGCAACTCACTCAAAGTGCATTTAGTTCTTATTACACAGGACATATTCATGTGCAGTAAAATATGTTTGTAGGTAAAATGTAGTGATGTGGACTGCAGGGAAAGAGCAGGCACTTTTTTGTGGTAAAAGCCATTGAGGTATTGGCCTGGTCATCACTCAACCCCAGAGTCTTGGGTTCAAGTCTGCAATCTCCTTTGCACAATTTTGAGTTCTAATTAATTGTTTTATTAAGAAAAAGGGGTGTGCTTAAATATTATAGATAAATACTAAACTTTTATATAAGCTACAAGTTACAAAATCTATCCACCACCACCTTTGAAACTTATAAGTTTTGCCATGTGGTGTCTTATTGTTTAAACAGTACAAAAACAATGAGATGCCACATCAAAAATTGTCGTGCCCAGTTGCTTCTCGACTTCCCGATGCGTGCCTATGTACCTGCAAATGCTAAAAACCGGTCCTGCAGACATAATCTAAGCTTTTGGTCCTAGGCATACAGTGTTTGGACGGGACAGTATATTTTGTGTCTTATGTTATACTCCAAAACTTAGCTGGAATACCCTTTAAACAAACAAATACATGTACAACATTTATTTTATGAAGAATTTAGATTCTCACAGACACATATATTGTATCATAAAGATTATGTGGTATAGAAGACTTCCTGTATCTGTGCTGTGGCAGTGAAGCTCAATCAGCCTGTTAGAAAAAGCGCTTCACTGCCTGTCCAGTAAGCGGTGCAGAGGGTGGTCACGGGTTTCTGTGACCACAGTTTCCAGTTTGCAGCCAATCACAGATTTGTTGACGTCAGCAACACTGTTGCTGCTCCCTCAGCAAAACCACAACAAATAATAAAGCGCTCACCACAGCAGACTGATAGAAAATCACCAGCATTTTGCTCCACTTGTTAAAAGATCTCACCTTCGTGAGCCTGCTCATCCCCTTCTTCTATGCAGCCTCTGTGTTTGTCAGTGTGGACATCCAGGTACTTGTACTCCTCCACTGCATCAACACTCCATCACAGGGTAGACGCAGACAGTGTAGCTGTCCTCTTCCTTTGCCAGTATTATTCATATTTAGAAGCAGGAGATTTCTCCACCAGTGCTCTGTATTCCTCCTCCTGCCCATCACCTTTACATCCAACCTCTGCAGAATCATATTTCTGTAGGTGGCAGGATCTGAGTTGGACTGAAAGTCTAAGGTGAACACGATGAACGGAGACAGCACAGTCAGCTGTTAATGTTATTAGAATAATTAGGTGTTTCTAATTACAAAATGAAAATGGTATTTTTGTCCAGTGGATGTAGGTGCCAAACATACAGACATATTTCAACTGTCTCTTGAAGGCAAAGGCAAGAAAAAAACTAATTAAAAAAAGTCTTGATCAGAGTATCAGAAATGCGTTTGATACCACAAACTAAAAGCTGTCCTGCCACCTCAATGTGATGCATCATGTCCACAACAAATCTAGCAACATGCTGAGAGTTTCTGTAAATTTAATTAAGCTGCATTTTTAGTCACACTTCTTTTTTTTTTAGCCAGTCGCTCTTCAGCTGATACACATTATATCAAATACGTCAAACAGTGGATAAGTATGCAAATTGAGAAGGAGCCAGTAAATGAATGAGGGAAATTTTGTCCTCTACTACTGTCTGGCACACCTGGCTCACTAAGGAGCTCATTTGAAGCCCAGAATTAGGCCTAATTACTGGTTTAATTAGCAAGTCGCTGAGGGCTACATCCCAACCCACCATCCCCGCCAATGGTGCGCTGCACCGTCAGGCCAGGGAGGGAACAGATCAAATGAGAGCTAATTGATGGCAACTTAACATCATAAAAGCTCATATTGGGCAGGCTGGTGCTCAGCTGAGTAAAGTCAAAACAGAATGGGGGTGTGGGGGGGGGGGGGCTTATTCATATTTCATGAGTTTTCAAAGGCAAAAGTGAATATTAAAGCATAATTAGGAAGCAAGTGTCACTCAAGGAGAGGCTGTGTGTGTGTGTTATAGAAGCAACAGTGGACATAAAAATCCCCAACAAAAATCTTAATTTCCCCTGAGATTGAAGTGGTCGTAAAGCTTTGCTCAGTGAATCCTCACCAGTTGTTATGGAAGCTTATGTCAAATGAACATGGTATAAAATTAATCAAATCATCTTGAAGTTTCCTCCCTCGCGGTGCGCATTCAAAGAAACAAGCAGGAGTCAAAAATATTAATTTCTTTAATTCCACAGGATTTCTGCGGCGTGTCAGACTTCTGTATCTGAAAAATAATTATCCGAACACCCCAGAGGCCCGGACCCCCCACCCCCCACCAAATCATTGTGGCTGCAGAAAATCACTTACACGGCCATTACCAATGGGATGAAATTCATTCTGGACTTACTGAGATAATAACTCAGTAATTATCGAGCCCTCTGGTGATACTAAAGCTGACCACAGAGGACCAAAGACATGGATCAACTGACTGACGGACTGACTGACAGACAGAGATGGGGCATCCAGTAATCGGGCTGGCTGGGGTTGCTTTTATAGCCTCATCTTTAAGTCTTAATGGCTTTCAGAGGACAAGGCTGCTTGGCTGTCTGGTAGACAGAACGTCTGGATTTCTCCTCTAATAACTCCCATTGTAAAGACTTCCCAGAACCTTGCTGGCTTTGGAACATAATAATTGACTAATACAAGCTTTTGTTTATGGGTATTGACAAAGACTCGAACGTGTGTCCAACACTTGCCATAAATCCTGCATTAAAAAATCAAAGCTGCAGTGAAACTATATCCCATAACGGTGATACAGCAATAAAAACAACAATGAATTATGAATAATACTTAGAAATGAAAGCTAAAATAGGTGTTAAATCTCTACTATAAACACAGCAAAAGCGTATGATCGCTAAAATAATTCAAAAGGATTTATCATGTTTTTTAGTAGTTCTATAATGGACTTTATGACCATCGCATCAATCATCTCATACCAGAACTGAATAGAATCAATGGGCACTGTGTTGTTGTTGTTGTTGTTTTAATGTGATCATCTGCCCAAGGTCACAGACATGCAATAACATCCATTATGTATACTGAATGTCTTTTGTTTACTTAGACTTTTTTAATGTTTGCATTTATTCACATGAGAGATGAGAGATTAATATAATTACTGAATGAAAACAGCATCGAGACGATCAAAGCTCCGCAAAATACATCATCACACATTCAGCTCGGCTGAACAGCCTCGAGGTCAAGGAAGTGGGCTTGCACAGCCCCCCGAGAGCTACAGCGCGGTTGAAGACACCCGCCGCAAGTGAAAAGACCATCCACCCGTTTTAATGCTCATTGCTGTTCTACTTTTTCCTTCCTTCTCTCATTCCAGCCACATGACCTTGTCTCAGCCCCTCCTCTACATGTGCCTCTTGACCTCCTCATAAGGTAGGAGAAAATGAAAAGGAGCGACAGCGAAGGTGATAAGAAAGAGCAGGAATCTCTGCAAATAAACAGGCCAGTGTGAGAAATCACAGTGGGAAGGGAGGCAGCGGGGAGACAGGGATCCACAGTGAGGGAGAATCAAGGATCTCCTTTTCTCTGTCAGTCTTTCTCTCACTCGCTGTCTTCTCTGCTCAGATGTGGCAGGAAAAAGCAGAGGTAGTGAGGTGAGCTCAGTACGAGTAGGTTTCTGGCCTCGGCACGGTGCTGAGGGCGAGGTCCCCCCCTGCTGCAGGACCATGCATCACACAGGTGTAGCTTTAACTTGGCATTTTGGTGCCTTTGTGTTCTATCATTAGTGGTATTTCATCACATCACAACATGCTTTCAGATTAATTATCTCTTTCCAACACTTTTGTCTACTTCAGCTTTAGTAGCGCCCCCCCCCCCCCAACTACATACAGTATATCAACACAGGCAATGCCAATAAATGACTTTCCAATCATTTTATCCCTATAATATAATTTTCTTTAGCCAATTTATATTTAAAAATATATGCTTGCTGTCCTTCATTTTTTAATAGCGAGCTCTGCCAGAGAAGATCATAGTGAGTGAGATACAGGTTGCTGCCAAAATCAAGGAAATAAATGGGCTGTTGAGGGCTACAGAGCCTAAACTATAAAGCAGGAATTTGGCAGCTTTGTAACGACACAGGGTGAGTTTCACCAGTGTGATGCAAGTCCGCCAAACTCCTTTGAAGGCGAAGTAAAAACAGGAAATATGGCCAGAGAATAAAACCCTGCCAAATTGACTTTTTAAAGGACTGTCCTCCTGGTCTGTAGTTCTGCACAGCAGTCAGACTGCAAGGCTTGAGCACTCAGCATGGATCTCTAGTGCCATTCCTTCTACAACTTTGTTTGCTCTGCCCATCACACAAGACACACTCTCATCCTTATAAGAGTGGGAGTTCATCTCCAGCAGCGGAGTGAGTGCGAGCACTCAGGATGGTCACCTTACATGACAGGAAAGTCACAGTTTTTTTTTTTTTGCCTGTTGCCATTGTGCAGCAAATCTTTTACACTTTGTGTCTGATCTTCATGACAGTAAAATGAACCGGCTGCAGATTGCAACGCTTTGAATTTCAAAGCAATTATCATATTTTAATCACTGAGGCAGTTCACAAGTTCATGTAAAGTTTGCACCCCCTGCAACAACAACCATGCTTTCCACACACCGACTGTGTGCACCAAAAATTTGGATACTTTTCTTCCCCGCAGGCCATGACCTTGTAATTCAGGATTTCGGCTCATTGTTTTATTTCATGACTTTGGCTTTTGACTTTTGCCTCTTTTAACCTGGTTTCGCCATTTAAAATCTACTTTCCCATTGAGGTAGCAGTGCTATAGCACTCCTCTCAGTTATGTTACTGCAACTGAACGCCTGTTTGTACATTTATTATACACATTTCTGTCTTGGCTGCCATTACCAATTCAGAATTGTTTAAACATTTAAGTTTACCAATTACATTTTCTATGGATAATGTGAGACTACAATAAACCTCAGGGTTATGATGCCGTGACTGTGGAAGGGGTTTAACATCTGTGTTTGCAGAGTTTTCTGTAGCTGTTTTCTTCCACACATCATCATCATTTCCAGAAAAGCAGGAGCCAGGCCTGTTGGCAGGCTTTTACATCTTAACCCTACATCCAGACATAAAGAGAATCCAAATCCCAACCAAGACACCCTCTTGTACAAAGAACATACCTCAGGCTAGTATTTGGGAGAGCCAGTGTAAAAAGCCTAACCAGCGGGCAAAACAACCCATAAGCCAACCTAGCAAGGGCACTGCATAATTCACTTTAACTTTCCCCTGATGAAGTTCCATAAAATTGAAAAGAAAAAAGGAAGAAACTCAGCAGAAGTTAATCTAATCAGCGCTCTCATATCCCCTTTTGTCACTGCTTCACTTTTTTTCCACTCTCTCTCTTTGCTTTTTTTCTTGCTGGGAAGAACTCGCCATCTTAATTTTTTTTTTTCTTTATGCTAAATCTATGTCCATTTTCATATCAGACCCTCTCTCAATATCACTTTGTGCCGCACAGGGTGTATAAAGATCGATGGTGAAAAAGAGATCTGAGATGAAATTAGAATTGAGCAAAAGGCCCTTTCATATCGAGCTCAATCGAGGAGAATTGAAGGTGTGTGAGCGTGCTGGGACGTGGAGCGGGGGGTTACTGGGGAGTGTGCACAGATCAATGTCCACATATAGCACCGTTCACTTATATGATTAATTATCAGATTGATTGATTTATTTAAAAGCTTGTTGGTGGAGGCCATCTAGGTGTGAGCAACGCTTGACTCTAAAATTGATCATGTTGGGACGTCTTGTGCGGCTTCTCTGAGGTGTCAAAGGTGGGAGAAAGCACACAGAGGACAGAAGGAGATGAAAAGTAGAGGTGTGACGGAGGGGATCTGGACCAAGAGAGAAAAAAACAGAAAAGCTGAAGTATTGGTTTCAGTATGACTTTTATCTTGAGATGATTGGCACTTAAAGAGCAGGCAGTTAACAAGGCGACTGTGTCAAATCTACAATGCAGGAGCACAGGGGAGTGTAAAACTTTTTAGGTTAATACAAGTGAGAAAGCACAATTTTTGAACTGCAAAAAATAATGCAAAAAAAAAAAAAAAAGTCTTCAGCCTCTTTGGACTGGAAAATTGCTGCTCACTCACAGTCCCAATACAGCCCAACTGAGCTTCAGTAGTTTCTGCAAGAAAGACAGGAAAATTGCAGTCAAGATCACTGTTGTTTGGCACTGTTCTTACCAGTAATCATATTCCAGTTAATAATTGAGCAATTATGTTGTTACTTGTATTACGTAAAACTTTAAAATAGCTACATAATCAACGTGCAGGCATCTTGTGCATCTACTAATCTTCATGAGACAGTACGAAAATAACAGAAAACGTCTGAGGTGTGGAGAAAAGCACGTTATTTTGAATTTTTGTACAAAAGGACAAGAACAAAACATACTGTAGGGTGCAAACTGGGTACAAAAATAGCTATCCAGTGCTGCAAGTATGGCACCAAATTTCTCCAAATACCTGCAAAGGCAGTAGTGGCACAGGGGGGAAAGAGTAGCAACAGACCCCTGGACACAGAGTGATAACCAACCTGAGCGACTCCAAGCAAAATGATATTCAACTGTTCTCAAAAACTGAGTCACCTACAGTATGAATATCACACGCAGAAGAGGAAATGTTTCCAGTTTTGATTGTAATTCACTGACACTGATATTTTTCTATAAAATGCTTTTTGGGGGATGTTTTTTTTTTTTTTTTAATAAAAATTCCCATCAGCAAGAAGGGCGTTGTGCATTTCCTCCTTTTTTAGGGTGGGTATTTGTGTAAATATGTGGGAATATGCAAGACTTGGTGTCATATTGTTAAATGGCAATTACATTACACAATGTCTCAGAGTAATTCAAAAGTAAAACAAAAGGGACAGCAGGCAGTAAGCAAATAAAGTAATGCACTGCTGCATAGAGATGATGCAGACCTCTTAACTATTATAATCCCCAGAAGTTACGACATTGAGATTTTTGCAGTCACATGACTGTTAACAACCTGATGATGTTGTGCCATTTTGGGTGTGTGACATCATGATGTCAGTATAAGGTCAAGTGAACAAGGAGACAAGAAGCTGATACGGTCAAGTCAGATAAGAAGTTGGCAGATGGAAAAATGTGTATTCCCCAACCAATTGGTGAGTGGTTGCTGGAGATTCCTGGGAGTCACTGGAAACCAATTGCTAAAGCCCCAGTCGCACAGGCCTAGAGACCCATCAGTGATCCCCTGGCAACCACCACATTGCACCTTCTCAAGTTTCACTGCAAGTTGCAAATGTTTGCAGAAAAGTCAACATCATCTATGCAAACTACAGGCAACTATAGAAATCTTCTAGCGACCAAAGCAATCACAAGGAGGTTTTCTAGTGTAGCACCCTCTTTGCGACTGATTTCACCAAGCAGTTATCTACATTTTTATCATTGTTATCATGACAAAAACCAACAGTATATTGATCCTCCCAAAACACGACAGTGACAAAGCAATCAGTTAAATTAAGCACAGCGTGTACACATCCCGAACCTGTGTTTTCACATGTTGTATTGTTGGGGTTTTAAAATATTCACAGACTCATATAGGTCCACAGAGAGACTTGTTATGTGTTATCTGTTTTACAGGTGGGCCAGTTCCAAGACCCTGCTATCTGAAAAACTGACCCTCGAGACTGAAATGTCAAAGGGTCTTCATTAGTGCTTTACCTACTATGTCTGCAGTTTGTTTGTTTTTAATTTAACCTTTATTTATACCGGTGAACCCATTGAGACTCAGTGTCTCATTTGCAAGTGAGACCTGTTTCAAGAAACATAATAAATATTCAGCAACTTTGGGCTTTGGTTATTGGAACCCAGGATGCCTCCTTTAAATATTCATTTCAATATGATACATTAGTATTTGATTCAAATAAAATCCAACTTTTATGAGAAAAGAAGCTTCGCAGCTTCCTTTTTTTGACTCTTAGAATTGTGCAAAGTAATGATTTTGACTTTATTACTGAAACTGATTGAAGGTGGTACAATATTTCCACTTAACCATTTGTGTTTAAGTTTTCCTTGCAGTCTAAAGGCAGTCACCTGGAAGTAAGACCCTGACATTTTCTATATGAGCTTAAGGCTTCGATAAGTCCTTGATGACACTAAATGGCCACTTTTCCTGCATGAACACACACAAACACTATTTTATAAAACAGATCTGCGAGTTTGACATCAGTGTGCCAGCTTGTAACTAATTTGCCATTCCTATTATGTTGTCGGTTGTGAACAGTTTTGCATAACAATATAGATATAATATTTCTGGTTTGTTAATCAATCATCTCACAGTCGATTACTTTTGTATAGAACAAAATGGGATTTGCAGTAAGGACACAGAGCATTTTAATGAAAGCACACAGCAGGAGATACTAAAAACTATTTTAGTGAGACGCACTTTAGAAACGTCTGATGTTTAGAAACTGCAAATTCAGTGTTAGTGGCATGTTGTACTGGGCAATCTTCTAGGTCTAAAGCTGTGGATTTGTGTTGTTTTCATTTTAATAAATCTTTTCTCCTAGTATTAACAAAACAACAAGACAGCATCAACTGTGCACATGAGATGCCCTTTTTTCTCTGCCCCCATCTGTCCCTTTAATGATGCAACTAAAATCAGATTAGAGCCAAAGATTAAAATGGCATATGAGCTAAATATATATTTAAGCCTCATCAAAATCCTAACCGTGAAGCCTGGTACAGTGAGTTTGAGATTGCATAACTGCGCTACATTTGGGCCACATCATATTAATTATTTTTATTTTTGGCCTGTTTGTTTTGGATTGAACAGCTCAAACAGTGTTGATGTTACTGCTGACCTGGTGCAGTAAACTCCTCCTTGTACTGAAGGCTACACAGGTCCAACCAACGTTTAGCCACAAGTGACTAAAGTTCAGTTGGTAAATAATGGAAAAAAAATGATGAAGGGAAACACAAAAGGATGGGGAAAGACAATAAAACTCAGAGTGTGTTTTTGTGGCTTGCCCTCGGCAAAACTGTGGCCCTGTAAACTTGTATAACTTCACCTGAAAGACATCAAACTTTGAAAAGTGAATTTTGGTGGCAGCTGGCAGAGGATGGCTCACTGAAATGCAAATGCAATAAAGCCATCATGGTAGACTGTGTCACAGGCCCCCCTACCCCTGATATGACAAATCATCATCAATCTGCACTGCAATGTCCAGAATATTTGATTACATAAGTAACACATTCAGACCCTTTAATAGTTAAAATTCCTCAGGTGTTGGTGGGTGTTTGACGTTACCAGGGCTGCACTTCATCACTGATTCTGTTCATAATTTTTATGGGCAGAATTTCTAGGCACAGCTGAGGAGCAGAGGGTGGTGCGCTTGGTGGTCTCGGGGTCTCATCTTTGCTTTTTGCAGGTTGAAATTCTGTTGGCCCCAGCTCATACTGGAGTGGTTTACAGCCAAGGGTGAAGTGGCTGGTATGAGAATTAGCACCTCCAAGTCTGAGAGCATGGGTTTTAGCCAGGAAAGGGTGGAGTGCCCACTCTGAATTGAGATTAAGGTTCTGCCCCAAGTGGAGTCCAAGTAAGTGGGGTCCTGCTCACGAGTTATGGAAGAAGGGAGCAGGACATCGACGGATTGTTTCAGAGTCAGCAGTAATGTGGATGTTGCACCAGTCTGTTGTGTCAAAGCAAGTGTGAAAGGAAGGCGGTCAATTTACTCCCTGATCTACGTGTGTTCACCTATGGCCATGATTTGGGTAGGGATGAAAAGAATAAATTCCTAACTTCCTCCAGAGGGAGTTGGAGTTGAGCTTTTGGAGTTTGGGGGAGGAGTTTGGTCATTCGAGAGGAACTCAGTAGAGTTTTTACTCCTCTGCATCAAAAGGAGGCAGGTGAGATACTCCAGGTATAGGATGCTTTGTGGATGACTCCGATTTGAGGCTTCCTTCTGGGAAGAGACCACAGGGCATACGCAGGAAACATTGAAGAGTTTTTATCGCTCAGCTGCCTTGGGAACCCCTCAATGTCCCCCCAGAAGAGCTAGAGAAGGTGGCTGGGGAGAGGGAGGTCTGGCTATCTGTGCTTAGAGGGCCAGAATGCTGCCCCACAACCCAGACCTGGATAAGCAGTGGAGGATGGATGGATGGAGGGATGGATGGATGGATGGGTGGAAGTAAAACAGTGCCTTCTGTAAAATCTGAGTATTCCCAGCTGCTCCCTGTATCCTGGCTACATTTACATCACTCCAAAGTCTCATTCTAACCACTTGCCTTTAAGCATTTGCAATGAATGGTGAATCTCTTCCAGGTCATTTACCTTGAATTTGGAAGTGACGATGACGTTGGTGTTATGTTCAATGCAGAGTGAGCGTAGCTCAAGTATTTTTTTCCCCCAAAGGTTTTCCCTCAGACACTTCAGGCTGTTACAGAAGAAATCTTTGCTGAGATTGTTGCCTGGGAGGCCAAATCATGAGGAAAACAACAAGCATGGTCGTGGTTTCATTCCTGGCCTGAGACGTGACCTTGAGGGTTTTTATGCTGCAGGCTATTCCAGTGAAGACAGGTCTCTGGATCCTAACTGGAAACCCAACTCTCTCCATCAGTGATATCTTTTACATAAAGATTGGAACAATTTAGCAAAAAATTTTTAGTGTTTGGTGTCTGTTTGAGGAAATCACAAATGTGCTTATAAGTACTGCAAGTGGTTAGAATATGACTTCCAGGGAAATTAAAATAAAACAGCCAAGCTGAAAGTGGTGTACAAGTCCACAAGGATGCAACCTTGAGTGGGAGATTGGTCAAATTTAAATTAGGTATTTTTTTTGCTTTTTTTTTTT
>VUQJ01003490.1:45178-57944 GCA_015108635.1 Andinoacara biseriatus
AACTAAAATAGAAATTTCATAAAACAATTTAGTTAGCAAGTATATTGACATTTCCACATATTCCACATTTTCTTGAGCAGTAAAATATTAAAGTAGAAGTCTGATGTCTGATTATCTGATTGCGGGTGTCAGAGGGCAAATGTGACGGTCGGTGGGGGTGGGGGGGTTGGTGGGGGGTCAATGACTTTCAATGATTTTCTGGCTATCCTGTCCACCTCCTGTTTCACACTAGTTGGGTTTCTTTGTAGACCTTTTTAAATATGCACGCTTGGAGCGCTTGATTATGAACAGAAAATTCAATAAAATCATAAAATATGCTGAAAAAGTCTTGGCTGAGGCGGCGGCGATGAAAATCAAATTTGTGCAAAGTAATCGTGAAGCACATGAAACACGGATTCAGCGATCGATGTCCCCGAACAGACGACAACTGTGTGGAAGACAACATGAGATCTGCGCCAACAAATGAGGAAATGTTACTCAAATACGCATGAAATGAACAGACATTGCATATCATCATCATGGTTTTTATATCATTTACCATCTGGGGTTTGACAGGGTCTCCCCCCCCCCCTGTTACATCCTCTCCTTCTGTAATGTGCTGTAATGCCTTTTACTCTCATAAAGCAAGTCTTAATATTCACATTAGTGGAAATGAGCGTTAGTAGGTATTTTAAGACATTTTCATGAATTTAATGATTTTCTTGAAATTTTGATGCATTCAGCAGTAAGTTTGCATGGAAAATTAACTCCTGCCATGTACAGTATGTGTGTGTCATTGTGTTTTCCAGCCACAGTGAAATTCCCCTTTTGTGCACAGTAGGCATGGATATTTATTGATTTCAACTATTAAAACTAAGTAATTTAGTTTTTCCCCAAATGTAGACAACTTTGTATCTTTTACTTTGCCTTTCCTTTAGTTCAAAACCATCTTAACATGTTACAGAGCTTAAGATCCAAGGCACTAAAACCTTTGTTCTGTTTCTCTCTGTGTTTGGAATATTTTTTGTTAGGTACAATGGGTGTAACCTGCAGTGGAGAGAAACCTTTTTTTTTTTATTGTTTATGTATTTACTGTACCAAATGGACCACATCATGGTAATATAATAGTACTTGTAGCAGCAAGCCTTAAAACTGACTTTACTCTTGTTTCCAAATGGATAGTTCATCTCAGTGAATATTCAGTCAAGTAGAAACGGGTTAAGAGGTTGCAGTGGGAGCGAGATGCAGAAGGTCCCAGATGCTGCTTGTAGCCTGAACACCCTGGAGTATTCAGCATTAATGCAGATATAGTGAAACAGAAGTTTTCCCTGGTGCAGAGATGGCGACGGGGCTGAATAAGTACTCAATGCAGCAAAACAATAGAGCTATCCAATGCGTCACATAGTGTGTAGTGCACAGTTATACTTTATGCAGCAAATGCAGAAATCCAATTGCATGATGCAGCAAGCATTGCACAGTAACTCTAAGCGCATGCACGCCTGCATGTGCACACACACACACACACACGTTTTTTACACTGTATGTACACATTCCCACAGACACACACAAACACTGTTTCTGCTACTGTCCCTCTTTCTCATGCTGATATGCAGCACATACACATTTACGCAGCAGGTATATGGACCTTGAAACACAAACACACACGCACACACACACACACACAAACTGGTTCTTTCTCACACATGCAGTCAAAGACAAAGGCGCACACGCTTCTATATGAGCAGCAGCTTTCACCTGAAAAATAACTGTACTGCTGACACGCCAACATCAGTTGTCTGTGTGAGAAAGGAGGGAGGGAGGGAGGGAAGGGGGTAAGGGGAGTAGGGAGGGAGGAGAGAGTGCACAGATGGAAGTGAGACAAGAAGGGAATGATAGGAAAACAAAAGCGATGTAGGGAGAAACCAGCAGCATTTTGTCAACACAAATCAGTATGGTGTTATTAAGCACCGCGCAATGCAGTCCATTAAGTATTAAGCATTATTTATGCATTAAGTTTATATATATAATAAACAGAGCCACATTTGTAAGTAAAATGTATTTGTGGGTTAAGCAGCAGAGTTTGGTATGTGGGCTGCACCCATGAAAAACTTGCAAAATCATCTTGCCAAAGTCAAACAGCTTATTCGGCTTACATTTAAAAAAAATAAAAAATTAATTGCTCTAAAAACGTCCTCCAGCAGTCTTATCTCACATTTCCCTGCTTGAAGGGTGGCCAGGTCTCTGTTGTGTTGTTCCTCACTGTCATTCAGTTGTCTCTCCAGTGATTCTGCAGACTGCTCCTTGCATTTGTAGTCCTTGTTCTACCTCAGTGATGCTGCAGATCAAGTTGAAGTCCATCCATCACGGACTGTCGCAAACAGGGACCTGGCCACCCTGCAGGTGGGGAAACACAAGGTGGGAGGGGACCAGGCTAAGCAGTTAGCTGTCCCTTTCAAAATAAAATGTTTACACGACACCGTTAAAAGGTCCCCCCCAAAAAAAATCACAATATTTGCACTAATATATGAGAGGAAGTAGAAAGAGTTAATTCATTATTTTTATTATGAACTGTGTTATGAATAAATTATTAGTACAAGACATGATAAAAGTCTAACCTAAAAGTCTTTACTGCAGCCGAAGGCAAACAAGAAAGAGCCTGGATGTAGAGACAGCTGATTTTTTTAAAGACTATTTAAAACAAACAAAAAAAAAAAACAGTCATCTGTGCTGCTGTGGCTCAGGAGGTCATTCATTAATCACAAAGTCAGAAAGAGGTTCAATTCATTACTGAACTCCAAAACCACCCTCAGTGTAGAATCTGTGCTTCTGAAAGTTGTGAGTTGTTGTACATCTACAATAAAAAAGTGCAAACAGGGAAATGTGGCTTTTAGTGTAAGCTGTTTTTTAATGAAGTATATTTAGACGTGTTCTGAAGCCTTGCAGGAACCTGAGGCTCAAAAGGAACCCACTGAATTTTACAATGACACAGAAATGCATTTCCTTGTTAGTATAATGCCGGTAAACCTATCCTACAAACCTGTGCAAGTATTCCATTAACAACATTCGAAGGTTTAACTTCATAACATTTGTGCCAACGGCAGATCAGTGAGAGGCTAAACACCCTCTCAGCAGTTCAAACAATTGCAGTTTTGCATTAGAAGTCAAATATTCCCCTAAATATCTTCTCTAATTCCCAACCAGATGGTATTAAGTTTGATTTAAGCCAATAATGATGTGTTTGTTTTGGCAGGAATTCTGACATGTGCTGAGTATTCCTCCTGAGAGTCCCATGTTCTGGGTCCAAGAAGTACTTTTTATATAAATGCATAAAAACGGTGTCACCTGCCACTATTAACATGACTAAAGTGGATGAAGGATTTGTTGTGGTTAATTTTTAATTGCATCAAAATTCCGAGCTGCAGTTGAGAATTTCGAGGTGCAGTATCATCAGTATTACAGACTCACTGTTTTACAGCTGGTCTCTCATTAACAGTTTCGATTAGGTGAAACACAATTAGCAATATTTAATGGTCTTTTTAAATTGCACCCTGAACTGATATTAAGAAAACTATTGATTTTCATGTCATGCTTTTGCAGCTGTTACTGGCCGGGGTTTTTATTTTTGTGGTCATTGTTGTTGTTTTGTTTATTTTCCAGGAAGACATTTCAAATAATTACCCAGAGTGTAGGAGGTTAGCAGTATTCCTGAAATCATTTATTTTATTAAAACTTTATTGACACCCTGTCATATCAGTCCACTAATTAAAATATTCAGCCAGCTGCACTATTATTTCTCCACACAGAATACAATTTTTCACTGAACATGTAAAAACGCTGAGTATAGGTCCCGTTGCTATCCCACTGAATTACTGAGAAGGAAACACGAACACATCATATTAAGGCTGATGTAAATTTTCAATAGTTTAAAATAAAAAGAAAACATAAAAATTTGATTTGCAGGGTTTTACTTTGGCAACAACATCATGCAGGGCAATAAGGGAGACCCAGGGGGGCAAAAGAAAGCTGGTAGGCATATCAAGCAGAACAGGCTGTAACTCTATCAGTAACTTCTGCTGACACATAAAGGCCTCTTCAACCACGCTGAGGAAGGCAGTAAGTGCTGCGCTGCTGTGTATACTGCTAAAGACATTTATGCATCTCCTGGACATGAGAGGCAGGGGCAGAGAGACAGATGGAAAAGGGGGGGGAAAAAATACCAAAACACTGCAGCGGGAAAGTGTGAAAGAACAGGAGAAGGGGAAAGAGTAAAGACAGAGAGAGGATGAGGGGGTGAGCTCAGTGGAAGGTAGATGTTCCACTCTCCTGCTCAGTTCTGCCTTAATGCTGATGTTTATTGGAACTGTCAGTCCTGCTGCGGCACAATGGCACACACACACGCACATGCTCACACATGCACAGAGAGATCTAATACGTGCCTGTAGTCTGCAGCACATAACACACACATTAATGTGCGAATACTTTAGTTGTATGAAAATACTTAAGCGCGTGTATTTTATACATAACTGTCACATATGAAGACATATGACAGATGCCACTGGGCTGGAAAGTAGCAGCAAGCACAGCTCTGTCAGAGCATGTGTGTGTGTGTGTGTGTGTGTGTGTGTGTGTGTGTTGGAGTATTTTAAAAGTTTTTTGCTGCAGTTAGTTTGTGCTTCTCTATGATATGCAAAGGTTTTCTGTGCATAATTCATGAAAAGTTGTTCAAAAATTAAATCTAATTAGTAATCGAAAATGAAAAAAAAAACAAAAAAACACCTCATTATTAGGACAAAATAAACGTTAATATTCATAGCTATGGACTTTCAAGAGCGTGAGCTTCCAGCACAACAAAATTAACTGTATTTACTTACCAGCTCACAATTTATCTAAATGCCTCAGCGTTTCCTCTCCTCCATCTGCCATATCGCAGCTGTTTCACATATTTATGTTTCCAGATTTCATCTTGAATTTGTCATATTTAATTACCGTGTTGATAAACATTATTAGGGTGAGTTAGGGACAGAAATAGCAGCAATTATTCTTCATAATATAATTTTTTATATGACCAATTTTAAACAATCTTAGATTCTAGAAGATAATCTATTTTGTTAGACACACATTTAATTTTGTTTACAATGATTATTGAAGTAACACGTTCATAATGAGGCAAGTTTTTCTTTCTACCTTCCAAGCTGACATTGTGGTGAGAGGGATAAAGTTTTCATGACTCCGTGTTTGCAGGACCATCTACAGTAATTTGGCGTAGAGCTCCTGTTGTATTCATACATCTTGTTATTTGCTGCTGCAATGAGCCAATTTTCCCCCACAGGGATTATTAAAGTTTCATCTTATCTAAACCTTTGAGCACCGCAGGATTTCCAGTGTGCTGACTGGAAACCAACTGCTGCCTTCAAACATAAGGAGACAAAGAGCAATTTGACATGAGGATTATTTTCTCTGGCTCTGTAGATCTGCTTAGTTAGAATATCTTACAAATAATTATGTAACTTTTTATGTGCGTGTGCCCTGAAAGGCTGCCCAGAGTCTATTTTATCAAGAAGCTTGTAAACAAACCCCATATGAGAAGGACCTCTCGTGGTTGTGTGAACGACTGCTGTCCCTGAAGGACATCGTTGTTCATTTGTTGCACTGATGCAGCAGGAGGGATGAAATTAAAAAAAAGGGAAAACACATGCTCTTAATCACCTATTGCATATGTTTGGGGTTCACTTTTTTTTTAGAAAACAGTAACTTTGCACAGCCATAAAATGCTGTGCCTCCTTTAAAGTCACTGATCTGTTACACAAACTAACTTCCCAGGCTGCGTTTCTTCTCCTCACCTATAAGAAATGACATGCTTCCACTAATGCAGGACCTTGCAATTTGTCGTCAGCTGTGGGGTGAGGAGAAAAGGGCGAGTGCTCCTGTTTCTATTGATAGTGACAGCAGGTAAACAGCAGCAAAAAATGGGGCCTGTTCAATGCAACCATGGACAACGTGGTTCATGGTCAAGGCCAGCATGACAACCTGTTAACTGTCAGAAAGAAAGCTTATACAAACCATCCTTATGCTTCCACCAACTGTGACCAACTGGTTTTAGTTGCATTTAAAAAAAGGCATTAAGAGCACATGTTATTTAACGACAACTCAGATATGCTACATTAACAAGCATATACAGAGTAGCATGAACCCTCTCTGTTATAACGCACACCATAAGTCATTATCCGGCCAGCTTGGCTCTGTCTGTCTCCCTCCTCCTCCCTCTCTCGCTCCATTACTCGCTCCTGCTTCTTAAAGACAGGCTAAATGTGACATCAGTACCGTCTCCCCATCCCAGAACCAATTTAATGTCTCTGCATGGTGCAACACCTGCCTATCTGGTCAACTGTTACTTCCCATTAGTCAGCTCATTCCCTCCACTGTAAGAGACCACGGGAAAGCCTAAATGTATATGCAAATGTCTCACTTTACTCTCAAACTCATGAGATTCAAATTCACAGCAAATACTGCACGGAAATGCATTATGAGACAGCGCAGGCACATACCTCAGGGTAAAGACTAAATAAATAAATAATGTAAAACATACTACAGTGCGTCTCGCGCGCGCACAAAAAACACAAAAAACACCAGTGAACACACTTTCAGACTGTGTGCCGTGTGACTCCTCACATACACACCCGCATGCAAACGTTCATGAGCATGCAGACCTCGTTTTCTGGCTTTGATTCTAACTGCGAGACATCAGAACATTGCATGAATAAACCAATAAACAGCAAAAGAGGGATAAAAAGAGAGGGGGATGGAAGTAAAGGGAAGGCGGTGATAGAGTGAGAACGACTAACCGGAGGGAGAGAGAGAGAGAGGGAGGGAGAAATAGAGCAGTAACTGTTAACAGAGTGAGAGAGAGATGTTGAAGAGAAGACTCCTGACATCACTCGTCTCCGTTGGTTTTCAGAGGCGAGACAGCTGGACAGACTGCTTATGCAGCAATACCCTTCTGTGTCGGACTCTCTGCTCTCTTTCTCTCTCCTTATCCCCAACATACACATTCACACAAACACTGTCTGCTGTCTACCCCCCCCACACAGACACACACACCAGCCTTCTTCCTCCTCTTTACCTATCCACACCTCGTCTACCTCTTTAAAAACGCCTCTCTTCCAATTTCCCTATTCCCAGCTCGTCTTGTCTATTGTTTGCCTGTCTTCCTCCTCTCCCCAATTCCTGTCTCCCCCGTCCTCACCTCTAGCAGCCTTACCTTCAACTATTTACTCTCTTGTTCCCCTTTCCTCCTCTTCACTCAATCACAGCGCTCAGCCTCTCAGTATTTCACAGCTTCTTTGGGGTTCTTATAGTCCCTTTTCACCCCATACTCCCTTGCTTTTCCTGTATTGTTGACTCCCGCCTGCTTCCTCTCATCACCTCACCCAGCTGCACCGCCTCTCATTTTACTCCCTCTCCTCATCTGCAGTAGATGTGTCTCTTCATGCTCTCCTAAGGAAAGGATGATGAGGATAGGCCCCGCAGTGACCCAGCTGCACCGTACCGCCATCCGTAGGCAAAGAAATCATTTCACGTGGAGAATAAGTCCACATATAGATGCTTAATTCACTACAGTCAGATTGTTTTAACCTTTTCTGTCTCGTATGGATAGAAAAATCACTGTTTCTGATACCTCACTCAGCGGCCACCTGAGCAATTATCTTCAATTTCAGTGGTCATCTGGGCATAAAATCACTAGTCACATAAGATATGTGTAAAGATTTTGCTGACATTGAGATGCTTCTTGTCTTGTCTCGTTGGGAATGCTCCCACAGATTTCAATTCAGAATTCTCTGAGTTTTCTTACAATGTTTCCTGTGTTACTAAAGTTTAAAGCAGCATTCCCAGATTTCTTCCTGGAGATCAGATTAGCTGCCACTGGCACCGGCAGCTTTGAGGTGCAAGTTTGAAGTAATACTGAAACCTTGAGGAACTCTGCTCTCGTGCATGTCGGTGGATATCGAGGTTGCTGATCGACAAGCTGCGGTTATTCAGTGTACATAAAATGCTCATACTTCTAAAAAATAAAATAAAATTATCTGCCTTTCTGAAATTCAATCAAAGGAGCAAATAGTTTCCGTGTTAAAATACTGCACTGCATTTTACATGCGCCAGCATCCAGAGTAGATGATTGCTGAGTGGTTAGAGTGCAAACTACACGGGCTATTATCCCTTTCAAACCACAGACTGTACATTAAAGATGGCTGTAGCAACCTGGTTTGTGAAGTTCTCTTAGGAACTATTAACTTCTGGGAACCAGGTGGGATGAGCGAGGGGCGGATCTGACAGACATTTCAAATCAATTAAATTCAATTTTTATTATAAAGCCACCTCAAGGCATTTTATATTGTAAGGTAAAGACCCTATAATAATTTCATTAGGAAGTGCTCTCCATAATTTACAAAATGAACATCAAGTTCAATTAAATAAGACCTCAAACTATTAATTGAGATGATAAAGTCAGTAGGAAATCTAAATCAGAGGAACTGTGGGGTCGTTTTCCCACAGGGAAACTTTTGCTACCAGAGGAGTCTCCCCCTGCTGGCCATTAGAAAGAATTTAAAGGCTTCACTTTTCACACCTGTTCAGAAATCCAGCTTTTATACACTGTTTGCATGACATCACCCATTCTGACAGCCACAGCACTGACTGGCTGAACTATTAATTGTGAAGAGGCTGTCGGAGAGTGTGCGCCGCTGTTATTCCCATTTCAATATTTCAGACTGCTTCAGCAGACTGTTTTTCCCTTCTCCTTTGAGAAGGGCCATTCAAAACAGGTATAAACACTTTAGGCATTTGTACAACACTGCATACAAACAATTTTATCTGGAGAATGCTAACTATCTGTGAGGCGGTGCCACTTAGTCTGAATGCTGCAGCGAGCGTGGGAAAAGAATTACACTTTTTCACAAATCATTGCAAAGGCTTTAAATATTAAAATATGTTCTAGAGCCGACTTTAGGGCTCTTTTGTTTATCCATAAAACACCAAATGGCTTTGCACAACATGCCTAAAAGGTATCCATCCATGTATTCACTTGTACTCTCCCAGCTGTTAACATAAGGTCAAAGTAAACCTGGAAACTGGGAATTTCTGGGGTCTCAGTGTGTGCTCAGAATAGCATATTCTAATATAAACTTATGGAACTCAATAGCAGGAGATGGTAATGTAATGTAGACATTGCTATAAGTTTAACAATGCATCAATCCCTCAAAAACTTTTCTGTGCTCCTTCAAAGCTGCCTGGTACACTTTTAGGAAAGATGCGGAGAAAGTTAGTGAAAGAGTTTTCTGAGTGAGGCGTTTAGAGAAGGAAGACTGAATTCCTGAACACGACTTGAAAAAGCAGCTGCAGTGTTTGCCTTTGGTGACGCTTCCTTCCCCTCCCACTTATTTACAATACAAAGAATATTTCTGGTTCGCTATCGGCTCATTTTGCCTGTCTGTGTATATATATTTTTTTTTGCTTTTTTTGAATAGGAGAAGATAATTGAATGAAATTACCAGCCATTTGCAAATAAGGAAGGTTTCATTCCAAAGTGAGATATCTGGCATTTGAATAATAGTCATACCTTTCAGGAAATAATTGCTTGCATGACAGCAAAGTATATTTGGGTGGAACTATTTTCAATCATTTCTGTGTAACCGTGATACCTTTGCCACTAAAAATTTACGTCTGAGAACAGAAGAATCCTTTATTAAAAACTGACACAATGCATCTAAAAATAAATAAAACCACTGCGCTTATTACCATTTCCTTTTGTTCTCTTTGGACATAAACTTCCAGCTTCAATGGGGATTTAGCAGTTTTGCAATTCTTACTTTTTTCGGCCTGTCACATTTGTCGTCCTCAGAAACATCCAGATGATCCTGATTGTGATCCAGCAGTTCTCTACAGTCAGCTAAATCTGCTGCGTTGCGCTTCTGACGTTTTCTTCTTCCTCTCTGAAGATTTGGACCGTGTCAGATCTCAGGGCAGGAGATGACCTTGGCTTTGTCATTGAAAAAAACGCTGACAAAGTCTAAGCCACCAGAAAAATGGGTTTTTACCGGTATCCAAGCTGCAGCCGCTTTGTGTTCCAAGAAATGTGTCGGCGTCCTTTAGAAATTTTGTAAATAAAGAAAATCAACAAACAGCAGCTTTAATTCAGCCTTAATCACACAAATGCTTGTCTTTCAAAGTATGACTCATATTGGCAAGAAAATTAAAACCCAACTGTTGTGTTTCTTTGAGATCTATGATGCATTTTACTGTTTTCATTTCAAGCCAGAAAACGTTTCTATTTGGGCGCTCATAGCTATCAGTGTAAGAGCGACCTTTGCAGCAGGCAGCCAAGGTGGTAAATATGTTGAAGTATTTAAGATCTACATTTAAGAATATTCTTAAAAATCTGGTGATGACTAGAACTAAAATCAGACAGAACGTTGGAACAGTGCTCCTGCTTCCTGGATGGATGGATGGATGGAGTAGACACAAGTACAGCTGAGAATCGCTGCACTGCATCTGCTTCATATGAAAACAGATGTTCACAAACAAGTTGTCGAATCGCCTTAAAAAGCGATGATGTGTCCGTATTTACGACCTTGTTCTGCTGCCCACAGGAAGCCCAAAAATGTACTTTTATTTAAAAGAGTAAAGCGCCAGATTTAACCTTATAGGCTAATTTAAAGGACACGAACACAATCACGACAACAAAGATGACAGCGATATCATCTCTACAGCTCATTACAGCGTTAGTCTGTAAGGATCAAATGTTTGGCAGGTGAAAGGAGGAAAATATTCCTTCACTGCAGTGATGTAGATCGCTCTGTTCTGCCACGTGTTAACCTCCACACAGGCTGTTTTCACAGTAATTGATTCAGACGTGCTAATCTTTTAACCCATGTCACAAACTCGGGCTGTATTTGAAGTTCTGCCGAGATAAGAGGGGAATACATTACCTTTACGCTATGCATTGTCCAACTCCATTATGTAAATAACTTGCTCCTCTCTGTTCTGGGTGTGAGCGTATGCGTGTATCTGATGTGTATGTACACATATAGGGTGCAGGATCCAAGCCTGGCATTATATTTAAATTTCAGCTTGTCGTTTTGGATTTGTTGCAAATCTACCTGCAGAATACATCGTTTCTCTGTTGCATGCATGTGTGTTGGTGGATTTGAGAGTGTAAGCGTAGCCAGCACACAAGGACATTTGGAGCAGTTGCAGCATGAAACAAAAGATATCAACAATAGCTCAAAGTACTGATGGCCACCATTAGAGACATGCATACCATATGCCAAGCTACCTGATTAACCACTATATCTGATTAACAATGCTTCTCCTTTTGTACAATTTCATTGTCGCTGCTGTTGCTTTTGTTTGTATTTGTCATCCAGGATGCAACAAAATCCCAGCTCAGGTTGCGTTCTTGTGGTTCCTTCTTACTTTTTTGCGTCCTCTTTTGTCACTCTTTCCATCTCGATTTGTTTTCCCCGCACTGCAGTGCAAAGACGTCCACGCAGCTGCAAGAATTTTTAATGAAGGCAGCTTTGGATAATACAGCCTCACCCAGGGGACCACTTGTTTGGAAATAATTATCTCTTACAGCTGGTAGAGAGAGAGAAAGGGACAGATTTAAGGAAAGAAAAGAGAAATGTGTGAACAGGAATTATAAGAAGGGGAAGGGGAACACACAGAGAGAGAGAGAAGGAAGAGTCTCTTCAGCTAAATGTGAGCGCATGCCCGCACTGAGATAGTTGAGAGAGGACAAATAATAAAGAGAGAGTTACCGCTCTCCCTCCACTTGCTTAAATCGGCTTGTACAATTGTTAATATCCTGTATTTACAGTGAGCGCTCACCTTTGACTCGCACACAGGAATCTACAGAGTTAAAAAGCTCTAATGGAAGCGGAGCGTGGCTAAATTCAGCTGCGTCTGAGCACACAAAGATGGGCTGATGAAAACAAAACAATAACAGTGTAAGGATTTGTGATTAAATTAGAAATAGTGCAGTTGCGTGTTGGAAATTGAGCTGAAGAGGTTTTATCTTTGTGTAGCCTCTCTGTGTGGCTGGTTATTATATTTAACCCTCCTGACTTCAGTGTGTGTGATAGCACGCTACATTTGCTTTATCTATTGCCGGTTGCCAAACACAAATACAGCCACAGCATGCCACATCAATCCCCTGCTGCTGGTTCCGTTACCCTAAATCATCTAAACACACATACACACACACACACACACACACACACACACACACACACACATGCAGTCATGTAAACACCCACTGATGCAATAGCATGCCAATACCTAGACTCACCCCACCCTTCCCCTCTTTACATTTTATCTCCTTCAGCACAGTTTTCTCTTTCATCTTGTTTTTCCTTTTTCCGTTTCCGGCCCGTCAGTGTCTTTTTCAGAAGCCTTATAAAGCTGACAAAGCCAATAAAGAGTCTTTAGGTGAGATGGGTCAATGCTACGGTTTCATCTCTACACAAAGACACCTTCAAACACAGAGCAGGGAGGGAAGGAGAGGTCAGAGGGGAGGAGAAGACACCAGCCAGAGAGGCAAGCAGGGGATGACAAAAAGAGAAGGGAGAATGAGGAGAATATTGAGGAAGATATCAAGTGATGAAAAGCGATAACGCCAAGGACGACAGGGAGAGCCGGGGTGGGAGAGGCAAAATGGCAGGACAACAGGAGCAGGTGGATAAAGACATGATTATGATAAACCAACAGCATGTGCACACAAAGCCCCCCCCCC
>VUQJ01003496.1:0-10009 GCA_015108635.1 Andinoacara biseriatus
TAAACAAAAAAGGCTGGTTGACCTCCAATGATAGCCAGAAGCTATAGTAAAGATAATAAATAATGATAACAACAGACAACTGCAGGGTTTAAGTCACTTTTAGTCTGTGGTGTATATTCCAATTTGCAGTTTAGCTATAATGAGAAACAACAACAACAAAAAACCAGACAGTAACTGAAGTGCATTAGTGAGGTGCAGGCCTGCTGATGATAAATGAAGGAACTGGTGAACCGAGCTGATCCTGAACACTGTAAATCCTGTGTCCCTACTTTTGCTACAGCAGCTGATGTCAGGCTAAATGAATGCTGGGGAGAGCAGCCTAAATTCCCAGAGGTGCACATATGACACTGGCCAGAACAGATCGGACATTTATTAAATAACTGTCTGCTGCAGCCCCCACTCACAGGTGTTGCTTGCCAAAAGTCTTTTCCCCGCTCAGTCGATATCAGTCCACATATTGCTCATGTGCAGGGATGTCCTAGAGTTCTATTTTTCAAGGTCAGTAGAATACAAGCTACAGTATGTAGGAGGGGGCTGGCTGTTGGGAGTGATGAGGAAATGTGGGTCACAGGGAGGAGGTCTGAATTTGACACTTCAAAGCCTTCTTTTGAGGAGAAGAACTAATTAACTTGCAGCATTTTTTTTAGGTAATCTCACAGCAATAGGTAGAAAGTGCAGATTATTCAGAAAAACAACCAGCATACCAAGCTATGGCAATGCATTCAGTCTTTACCGATGACAACACCAGGATTCCCGGACATATGCAACATACATTTCCAGGGACACACTTTTAAAGTCTCAAAGTGAAGCCTTGAATGAAGTGGCAATGCTTCAGGAAGGACATTTGTGGAGATTTATTCATTATTACTTCCTCACTTATTATTTACTTTATTGACACACCCCTTAAAAAGCCAGTGACAACTTTCCATTTTGTTTAGTTATAATTTGGGAAGGAAAAAATCCTACGAGCCCCAAATCAAAGAAGCAGGACAATCATAGTCAGGCAGAAACAGGACAACACCAACTTTTAAGAAGTCACTTAGATATTTTGAAGAGGTCTACTATCTTACTAATCTTTAATGCAGTATTTTATAACATTAGCAAACTAATCCAAATTACTTATTTCAGCATTGTAAACAACTTGGGTCAGATTTTCACTTAGCAAAATAACAATTTTTACATATAGAACTGCAATCAATCACATCTCTAGAAGGTGTGGAGGACAGGAAGACACTGGCACACTGAAAAGGATCCGGGAAACAGTTGTGTTACACCTGTATGAAACCCTATCATTGTGAGAACTCTCAGTTATCAACTGCATTTCTGCGTCCAGGCTCAGTTTAAGATTAAGAACCTCCGATGTCAACCAGCCTAAAATCAACAGACAGAATATAATGGAGCCTTTGTCATAAGTGTCACTGAGGCAGCTTTGAAGTTTGGCCTCAAGCATTTCCATGGCTGAGCTGAGCTTTTTCCAGCTTCCTATCGGTGTCACTTGCACCTCTTTTCCATCTGGGCGTTGTCTGTGTTGATGCACAGAGACACTTAGTTCCCTTTCAGAATGGGCTTGAATTATTACAAGTTTTACAAACCGAAATTTATTTAACACAATATACAATATTTTCCCTCCATGTCTCATAAACAGCGTTACACAGCAGTGAAGCAGTCTGCAGCCAAAGCATGACAGTCTAGCTGTGTTAATCAAGTCTTTCCAGGGAAAACTTGTCCGGCTCATTGTTTAGTTTTTGTTTAGATTTTGAGAATTTTTGTCCAGTCATGAATCCCAAAACTGCATTGCTAAAAAAAACAAAACAAAAAAAACAGACTATATTGTATGCAGTCAGGGCAAAAAAAAAAAAGAGAGAGTGTGTTTAGGGAGAAATGGTGCAAAAGTAAATGTTGCATTTTTGCCTGATATTGACTACTAGCCTGCTGACGGCAGCAGAAGCTGTGTGGGAGATGAGATCTATCTGTAACAGATAGCGCTGAGAGAGCTGACCTCCAAGTCCTTATTTGAACCCACAGAAGAGATTCACACACACACACACACACACACACACACACACACACACACACACACAAGCCTATACACTTGCATTTCCAGTGCTCACATCAGATACATACATTTAAACTAACAAGACACAGTGAAGAATTGAGCAGACTAAAAGGAGCTGAATGACACTGAGTGTTTTTCACTTTGCTGCTGATTTTGTTTGGTGCACACAGAGATGGATTCCCAGGAAACTAAAGCTTTTGACAATTCACATATACCCCCTTGTTATCAACATGGTGCCAGGTTTAATTTAGAACCAGTTCCACATATTCAGAAACATTCAAGGATCCAAGGGGAGCGCGAGAAGCCGCTGCACAGATATGCGCCGCCATCTTCGTCAAACATAGTATGGCATCAGTGCCTACTGCGCGAAACTCAGCAATGAATGGCACGAGGCCCACCATGATTTTCCCCCTACAGAAATTACCTCAATTCCTGCCAGTAACAATAGTCAATGATCTTTTTTCAATAGGTCAAAGTATGGAAAGGTTCTCAAAAGGCACCAGGGGAGAACTGGTTTCATCTCAGCTCTGACGCTGCATTGGTGGAAAACACGAGTTTGAAATTTAATTAAAAAATAAAAACAAATTTGCACTGTGTCAATAATGTTATTATTACCCATTGCCATTATTTAAATTGTGATATACGTTAAGTCACATGTTCAATATTTCTTAATCGGAAACTGACAACCACAAGATTAACTAGGTAATTCTTTTTAAAAGAACTCAAAAACAGCAGTAAACGGTAACCCCCAGAAAAACCCAACTCCATTTTAGAGCCAAAGAAAACGTCCCACGTGTCTCAAAACATATGTAGTCTTTTCCAACAAGTTATGGGGTAAGTTCCCAATTTCACTTCTGTGTGTGACATGTGACTGTACATTTAGATATGGTGACATCATCTCCACTCACAGTTTGTTTCCTTTGAGGGCAGCATGATGCAGCAGGTTGAACCCTCTGTGATTCTGCTGGGTGAAATCAATATTGGGCACCACGGCCAGGATCTCAATGATATTTCGGAAATCTTTAGCAATGGCGTCATGTAGTGGCGTGTCCCCGTATGAATCCTGTCAAAGGGAGAACGCAAACAGGGGCAAATTAAACTGGTGCTTCAGGTTTTGAGGTATTTTATTGAGACTTTAGAAAATTATACTGACTTAGTATATGAAACATCTTCTACACAAAATGTTCTGGTGATCTGTCGATTTAACATTTTTGCTCAACAGAAAGGCAAAAATTCCTGATTGCCATTATGCCTCTCTAAGTTAAAACCAAGGAATCAAAACGAGACAGAAAAAGCAGACGTACACTCAGACCACATGTACATTTACCACGCAAAAACTCTAAAAAACTCCAGGCCAGCATGTTTTTAGCTGAGTAGCCACACCATTCAAGCAGAAATTAGAGAAAAAAAGAGTTAGGGAATCCTCAGCCTGATTGCAGGCTCGTTAGACCATGTGAAAAGAGATATTAAATAGTCTTAATAAAACTGAGGGCTGAAATGAAGGAGGGCCTTAGTCAAACTGCTTGAAAGGGCAGACAAGATTACTTACTGGCTATCCAAACAAAACCCCTCATTCACTGGCTTGATAATTAGCAATGAGGTCAATCTGTAAACACTCAACCACTAACTGCAACAGAGTGAGTCAAACAGTCAACATAATTTAGTTAAAATAAGAGATAAGGAGTAAAAACAAGCAATGAAAAAATTATCAAGAATAAAACACTAACATCTTGTATTAGGATTTGCACAGCAAATCATTTTAACTGATGGCTGGGTTCAGGACTGAGCACAGCACCACCTCTCACCTGGAGATTGACATCAGCAGAGTGTTCAGTTAGCACCCGCACGACGTCAGTGAAGCCCTTGTTGACGGCGATGTGGAGCGCTGTGCACATGGAGTTGTTCAGGAGGTTTACATTTGCCCCTTTACTCAACAGCAGCCGTGCGATCTCTGCCTGATTGCTGAACCAAAAACAGACACAAATTAACTTGTACTCGATTGTTCAAATTTGTGTAAACTATAATAACTCAAGGCTTCAATTTCAAAGCGTAGCTTAGTAGAACAATGTCGAGCAATAGCTGTTTTAAACATTTTTTAATCTTTGAAAGCATTAAATGTTTCCTGAACACATTTACACAGGATGTAAATGTCTTCAGGATGTTAACTGGTTGGCTTATTATGCAACAGTTCAAAGCAGTCACTTCTGTGAACAGATGATCACATTACAAGGAACGGGATGAGCTTGAGCTCAAGTCATTTATCTGTCAGTCACAAGCTCCTGTTTTGGACCCGAGCAATATGCTACTCTTTCCTTGTTTGTATGTGGCAAAATGTCTACATTTCATTCATGTATGCGTGTATGGATCCTTACCCAAAAGCAGTGTAATGCAGTGCTGTGTCTCCATCTTCATCTTTGACCTCAACTGAGCTGTTGGCCTGCAGCAGGGCCTTCACCACCTCCATGTGGCCTTGGTGAGCAGCAACCTGCAGTGCAGTCTTGCCTTGATTCTTGATATCCACCTGCCATGGACACAGACATTGTTGCAGATTCATCAGACGTGCTGCTGGCCTGGACACTAACTGAGCTGAACATAGAGTGGCTGGAAATAATCTGCACATGAATAGCAACCGTGCTCGTCATACACTTAATACACATAATCCAAATAAGTAGTGCTGTCACTGCAGAGTTGAACAAAACAAATAAATATTTACTCTGATGTCAGTGTGTGCCTTTTTTTTGCTTTTCAACAGGATGTACAAAACAAATACATCTCAGGAAATTTTATATATACAGTCTGACTTTAATCTGAGTAGCATTCACTGCAACAACAGTGAATAAAAAGTGAGCGTGACATATAGCAGAGATGCAGTCATACTAACGTGGTGCTCAAACTGTGAGGTTTCAAAAGTAATTCAACACTTTAGTGAGTCATTGCTGCACAAAAGGAGCCACATGTGGCTCAGAGGTGTTTGAGGGATGCCATTTAAAGAAAAACTCATGAAGATAATGAGGTTGTAAAAGGCGCAGCCTATCAGAGATCCATTTATAGCAGCTCGGTTTGCCAAAATTACCAGTTGGGTATTTTCTAAAGAAGCAGATGTGCAAAGGAAAACTTGAAAACCGCAAAAGACCAGGAAGACACGGAATCTCAGGCTTCACAGATGTCAAGAAAATCTGGTGCATGATGAAGAAAAACCACACACAGTGATCCACAGCAAGCCAAGCACAGATAACAAAAGATAATAAATGATGCCAACATATTTTATACCACTTTTACACAACTGCTTATTGCCTTGTTGACCGATGCCATTTTACAGCTTTTAGGTTATGCCTTGTTCTTGACCTATTTGGAGTTTGGAGTGAGCTAAGCACTGTTAAAAATAACTTTGAGTTTCACTAAGAAAATATATTCACTTTGATTCTGTCCTTTGCTCTTCTACCTCTGACTTTCATAACCAGTTTTAGGTTGTATCAACCAAACATGACAATAATCTTTTGATCATTTGAATGAATGAATGCTTTTATTGTCATTACATACAACGAAATTTTGTTCAGAACAGCCATCCAAGGGGGGATGGTATTCTTGAGCCGCAGCCGAACGGCGCTGCCACTATTTATTGCATCTTTTCTTAGGGGAGAAGAAGTGGGTTCTTTACTGAGACGACCCTGGTTCGAATCCCCGGGCTGGCATCACTGTGGGCCCCTGAGCCAGGCCCTAACCCCCCACGTTGTTCCCCGGGCGCTTTCTAGCTTCCCTGTGCTCCTGTGTGTGCTACATACTGTGTGATGGGTTAAATGCAGAGACTGACTTTCACTACATGTATATTTATGTGACAAATAAATCTCTTTCTTCTTCTTGGCCCTCTTTTGTGTAAAGTGCCCTGAGAATACACATGCTATGGTTTTATTGTTTTATGGTTTTATTGAATGAATGAACAGTGTTTCCACTGCATGTGTCATGTGGGTGAGGGCGGAAGGGAAACGCTGCAAATGTGTTAAACTCAGCCTCAAAGACTTGCATGTTAAGTTGTGTTTTTGCATAACAGCACTGAGCCATCATCAGACAGACCGGCAAATGCCAGTGTATAATATTGCTGTTTCTAGCTTAATAAGTTGATCAGGCCCCACCCCTCAGTCTTGGTGCCCTGATATAAAGAGCTCTTGGAACAGACAGTGGACTGCAGCAAAGAGAAGGAGTGCTGCACTAACCTTGTCAGGATACTTCTGCACCAGCTCCCGCACCTTACTGGCACTGCCATGCGCTGCCTCGATGACTAGCCGGCTGGGATTGTCTTGCTCTGTGGACTGAGACAGCAGCTTCTCCAGCACTGAGATGACAGTACCTGAACAGAGACATAGTCAGATAGAGAGGGAGGTGTACGGGCAGGATGTGAAAAGGGGACAGAGAATGAAAGAATTACATTAGCTTTTTCACGTCAATTCTAACACAGCACAAGCCTTGCAGAGAGACAAAAAAGCCATTTGAACTGGTTAATGAAGGGTAGAATGAGTCAAAATGCCCCAGCATGAACTGGAATCGGATTGCACACATTCACAATAGTACGCCACTCTGTTGTTAGCTTCCCATACTCTGAACCGAACACATAAACACAGCAGATTTTGTCTTGATTAAGAGAATGCTGAGAACCTCTGACATGATGACAAATGTGTCCTGTGCTGCCAAAGCCGCTTGCTGTCAACATGCAGGATCAGGACACGCTACAGAGAAAATTTCAAGAAACAAGCACCCTTTACTCATACTGCTGAGGGAAAAGAAAAGAAAAACAAAAAAAACACACACACACTTGATGGCACAGATGCAACCTGGGTGAGAAAGCATGCGTAGCAAAGCCATAATGAGGGAAGCAGTGGGATAACTGAAAGCCTGCAGGAGATAAAGCTGGAGCTGGAGTGTTAGAGATGAGCCCCCTTTGTCCCGGCAGAGGCCTTACTTCCAGATTCGTTGGGGTTCTCAGCTGTCATAAGGTTGGCATCCACCTCCATGGGTTGGGCTGAGAGGCACGCTGGGTTAAATGTCCATGTCTGGCCTCCAAATGCCACCCGTAGGTCACCATCTGCATATACTTTCAACACCTTGCCGACCTGGCCCAGCACCTATGATAATAACACAATAAAGAAAGTGGATGTGGTGTGGGTAGGTGAGAAAATATTGACAAGGACAAATCAATGAAATATTCATGTTATTTTCCCCCGTCTCGCTTTAATCTTTCCTAAACACCCATGCACACCTAATTTTCATGAAGTAGGTCAGTCATGATGTGATGATTTTAAACAACTGGATCCTTTACTTTTACATATGACACAGTTAACATTGTGCACATTAACAGGAAGCAACCTGACAGCCAGCGTGCAGAAACGGGAGTAAAACAGGGACAGCATTTGTCAAAACGCATCAGATAACCATTAGCGATCATCTGAAAATCATGTTAACAATAAACAGCGAACTGAAACATAAATCTTGACCTGGATATTTGCTGGCTACAGTGGAAACCCAGAAAAATTGGCTGTTGCCCCCAGAGGGTAAGTCAGCAGATTAGTTGGGTCGCTAGAGTAAGTTATGAAACCCTCATTTCAAGTCAGTTATTCTGCAAAGTCTTCAAAGCCATTATTACTTTACTTTACAAGTCTACATCTCTGCTAGACAAGAACATGAGGTGAGGATTCATAACTAATCCTAAAAACCTCAGTAAGTTAGCACTGGCAGGCTAACACTTATTAACAGGTTAAATGAGCATACAGGAGTCATGCTGTCTGTCCATTCTCCATGACCAGCCTGCAGTCTCTTCACACTCTCCATGTCCTCCAGTACTCTCACTAATTCCCCAACTCCAAACGTGTTCACCTAAGGGAAATAAAAGCAGACAAATTGTAAACAAAGTCATTTAGCTGTAATAAACTGTAATATTAAAATAATAGAACAAGTAATTCAGTACCTTGGTGAGTGCCCCGGGATGGAAAGTCCAGCGGATGTTGTTGCTGTATTGGACTCTGACATCTCCTCGGTCAGTGATTCTGTGTACTGTCCCAATCCGGCAAATGTACTGCAAACACAAATAATGCTGTTTAACCCTGAGTCTTCCTCTGCATGACTGTGACCTTAATGCCCCTTTTAGCAGCTGTGATATGAGAGTCGGATGCGCCATTTCTTTCTACTCTGTTGTAACCTCCATCTGAGCCACTTATATAAATCAGCTGTATGCTGTGTTCTAGAGGCACATGTATTTGAGGAAATGTTTGTCTAAAACATAAAGGAGTACATGTGCATACAGTGCAAACTTGTGGGAAAAACAAAACAAAAAATAAATAAGAAACAAGGAAAAGCAGTCTGTTATGTAAAGCTGCTTATTTTTAACCGGTATTGTGTTCCTCTTTCTGGCAGAAGGCATTAATACCTCTGCCATTTTGGGGTTCCACCCTCCGTGGCCCTCCTGCATCTGTCGTAGGATGTCCACCTCCAAGAGACACTTGACCTTGTCGCCCTGCTGGAAGGAATGGCCGTCAGCACTCTCCTGGCGCTGCAGCTCTGCGTGCTCTCCTGGATAAACAGGTGTGAAGATCAACAAACAGCAACCAACTTGCAATGTTTTTTTAACAAGTTAATAATAAAATTAACTTGGGTCTAAAGTCAGTATGTATATAGTTTCTCACTGTAATAACGCATAAAACGCAGAAATAATTTACATATACTGCTTTACATCCAAGCATGCCATTTTTGAGCCATTAAATAACAAATTACGTTGAGTCTAAGGAATGCATAGGGGAATTGAGAGTGAAGTCCATCTTACCGAGCTTTGGTAGGTGATCTTTGTAATAGAAGCCTCCTTGGCCGTCTGTCACATATTTGAGGTCTACCTTGCCCTTGTGGCCCATTCGGTAAACATTAGTTGTGCCATTAGACCAGGTAACACTGGCCACACTGCGACCAGACTCGTTGTCCCAGCCACGAATATCCACTACCTTCCCAACCTTACCCTCCCCACCTACACAAAAGCGCACAAACAAACACAGACATAATGCAAGAAACACCAGTGCATCAGTTTCTGAGAAAAATGTGAGACAAAGGCAGTGAAAAGAAAACCAGACCATTAACATAAGGAAAAGTGGTTAGTTAGAGGATTGTGGTGTGATACAATAATTAAAAAAAAAATTCAGCAGTCATGTAACAAACAAGGTGACAAACATTTCACTGTAGGGACATAAGCTGCCAGGTATCAGAGACTTATTTGAGTGAAATCAAAAGGACAAAATAACAATTGTCAAAAAACAATAAACACTTCCAAGCCACATTATTAATGCCCGTGTTGTGTCACAGGATAATTTCAGATCCATACATCCAGTCGCATGATGTAAATAAATCTTTGATAAGCCGTTTAAATCATCAAGCTGCTTCACTACCCAACCACACCAACTAAACCAGTGACCCGTAAGACAACAAAGCGGGCTGGGAAGATACTATGAGCATGCCCAGTGTGCCCTTTATGCACTTAGAGCATAGACCATTTAGGCCTGATGAGTGACTTAACCAAACCCCAGGGCACTGATTTCAAAGGCACCAAAAGGACATTTTGACTCATTCTCTCTAGAAAAGAAAAGAGAGCATTGCTATTCTCAAAACCCTAGACCAAAAGAAAAAAAATAAAATAAGGACACAATACCATTCTCTATTTCTTTAAAGGGAACATTTATAGGCTTGAATTTAGCCCACCAATGTGGAAGATTGCTTTCAATTAAAACTTTAACTAAACGTCAACCGGTGCCAGTTATTTGGATCCGAAAGAAAGAACATGCGCCTCTGAGTCTCAACAGAGGAGGCAGACAATGTCAAAGTGTTAAACTTCAGGAGGCAATGAAAAACAGTTCATTCTCTGTTCTCTACATTGCCTAAACTTGCACCATAGACTTTAAGTGAAGAGGCTTTTTCAGTTTATGC
>VUQJ01003503.1:3382-16547 GCA_015108635.1 Andinoacara biseriatus
TGTGCAGATAACACAGCCTGGTTCATGGTGAGGGCCCAGATGTGAAGGTTGTGGACCGCTGTGACCCCTTTCACCTTTAACAACCTTTCTTGCACCTCACTGTATTTCACCCCCGATGGAGTACCTGATGCATGGATAGAACACACAAAAACGGTCCACTTAAAATTCCACTTAAAATATATTAACACTATACTGGAGTTGGGCAGCATGGTGGTGCGGTGGTTAGCGCTACCATCTGGGAGGCGTGGGTTTGATTCCACCTTGGCCCAGGCCTCTCTCTCTGTGTGGAGTTTGTCCTCCCGTGTGTGCGTGGGTTTTCTCCGGGTACTCCAGTTTCCTCCCACAGTCCAAAGACATGCACTTACTGGGGTTAGGTTAACTGACTATTCTAAATTGCCCATAGGTGTGAATGAGAGCATGAATGTGAGTGTGAATGGGCGTTTCTGTTAGCCAGGCGACAGGCTGGCAACCTGTCCTGTACCCTGCCTTTCACCCTATGTCAGCTGGGATAAGCTCCAGCCCCCCCCCGCGACCCTGAACAGGATAATCGGAAGTGAATGGATGGATGGATGGATGGATACTGGAGTGCTGATATAGTAATAACAGCCTCACCTTCCATCAGGACAAGGAGGATGTCTTTCATGATGGTGAGGGTGGTACATAGGACCAGTATGGAGAACACAAACGTGCAGATGGGGTCAGCTACCTTATATTCAGGCTGAAAGAAAAGAACAACATAGAAAGTGGGTTATAGCATAAATATGTTTACATAGTGAAGTCCTTTAAAAACAACAGGAGCTGACACAAAATTGCTTTCCAGTTGAAGCAAACTGTTACGGTTACTGGCGCCTTCAATTTTCCTAGCTGATTTTGAATTTTTTTTAAATTGAGACGCTCTCTGCTATACAACCATTAGTTTTGCAAAAGTTGTGTTTAGTAGAGCTCAGTATCTTAGCAGAAAAACCTGCACAGAGAAAAAAGTCCCAACTGCTCCTCATTAAGGAGCACAGGACAGCGACAATTAATTATGTCTTATATAAGAGGAGCTCATAATTTGGCAGTAATGACTGTCTGGGGAAAAGATCTACAACACCCTGAAGTCACAGCGGACTCTGCAGACAGACTGAACAGTGAGCGTGGCTCCATCTTTCCTGCTGGAAACAGCCCCGACTTTGTGCTGCTCGAATTTTCTCCGGGGAATTTGGTTTTTAGCGCTGAGAATATTGAATGTTGGAAGCTAAAAATAAAGCAGGAATTATTAAATGAGTGCTACTGTATGGTGCACAAGACTCACAACAGCAACTGGGTTTATGAAAAATTCCAATTAATAGTGATCAAAATAACAGCCACAACTTTCGGAATAATTTCAAGTAGTTGTGAAAGTTTTTGTTTAGGTGTTATCTTAATTATTTTTTATTTTTTTTTATTTATTTTTTTTAATTTATTTATTTATTTTTTTAATTAGCTATTACATCTACTGTCGAACAAGAATTTGTTACTATACATTAAAATATAGCTTTTCAACTTCAGGCACACATGAACTGAGAGGCACATTAACATTTTTGAGTTACCTTTTGTTATTTCAGTAAAAAATCTACACATAAAAAGTTTTGTTGTCTTGTATCCCTGGAGACCATCTGATTACAGTGAAGTCATTGTCATGTTCAAGAAACCGGTTTGATAGGATTTCTGACATGTTATCCTGCTGGAAGCAGCCATCAGAAGACGGATATGCTGAGGTCATAAAGGGATGGACGTGGTCAGCAACAATACTCAGGTAGCCTGTGGTGTATAAACAATGCTCAGTTGTTACGTCATTGCACCAGCAGCGAGACATTCATGTGATGGTTTTGTGGGAAAATGCCAGCAGATCAGGAGACCAGACCAGCCCACACGGCACCAGCAACCACGCTGTGCTCAAAGTCACTTAAACCACCTTTCTTCCTCATTCTGCAGTTTAACATTAGCTCCCGATGAAGCGGCAGAATTACGTTTGCATCGCATTGCAAACAGGAAAAGGACACGAGCCTCAGAACAGCTTCCAGCTGCATTATTTGATCTCATTTGTATCCTCTTAATGAGCTGATTTAAACTATTCTGCTGATTATCTTAAGCGCTTTGTAGCTATATTTTTCTCTTTTTCAAAAGTTCTTAATAAATTAATTGTTTTTTCACAGGTTAAGACCAAGAAAGAAGAGGAAAAGGTTGCCTACATCATCAACGCCAGATTGCATGAGATGATATAACCTTAAAGCGTCACCTAAACCAAACCCAGTACTTTCAGCAAGGAGAACAAACCCGAGGAATGTGCGGTTAAATGTGGCTTTTGTTAAAACACAATATAAATTCCAGGCCATTCACTGTGCAGAGGAAGGTGTGTTACCTTGAAGAAGATAATGATGGCACTGACGAGCACGCTGATGCTCTGGAGAAGATCTCCCAACACATGCACGAAAGCTGCTCGCACACTTGCATTGGCCTGCTGAGCTCTCTGTCCTGGCAGGCGAAGAAGTAACAATAAAGCCAGTTATATAACTAATTACTTTCATATATTCCACTTTAATGTGAGTATAACGGCTTATTCATCTTCTTCCATTTATCCAAAAGCATAACAAATTCTGTTAAAGTGGGGAAATTGTGATTTCTACACTTGGAGCGTACCGTGATCAGCGTGATTTTCCTCAACGTCTACGCAGTCGTCATTCGAGCGCGTGCTGTATGAGATCTGATTCTTGTCTTTACTTTTCTTGGGATTGTGACTGTGGCCGTGCCCATGTGAGCTGAGCCCGCCATGACTGTGGCCGTGGCCAGACTGGTGAAGGGCAACTGCCATGCTGTTAAGAGAAGGAGCGGAGTTATGTAAGGATATTGGCAACAAATTCTTCAAGAGCTCTCAAAAAACTACCGTCCTCCTGCCTGTAATGACTTTAATCAATTCACAATCGCAAAGACAAACAAGTGTGCGCAGATTACTCACATAATATTGGCCACTACAGCACAACCAGAGGTAATGAGCATGATATTTCCCTCGATGGTGTAGTCGTCACTGATGAGGCGCTCCACAGCCAGGTAAACCAGCACTCCTGTTACCAGCCAGATGGTGAAAACAGACAGCAGTGCTCCCAGGATCTCTGCATTAATAAGAGACATGGAGAGAAACGGGCTCTGCAGTCATACACACTGCTGGAAATGGCTCTAGATCACAAACTGCAACTTCAAATTGCTCAAACATCAATTTGCAGTAAGTTATAGAAGATATTTTTTTTTAAACGCACACAGTGAGTGTAGACGTAGATCTGCGCTGATTATTTAACTTAACTACAAGTCGGCAACACAGTTAAAATAACCTATACACTCCAGAACACCTCACACTCCCCACTTTTCAATTCTATGATGTATGGCACTGAAAGACCTGCTAATCTGCAGTGGCACCCACTCATTTTGCATGCCATGCTAGTGAAAATTAGCAAAGGAATGATTAAAATAAAGAAAAGATAAATTAAACTAAATCCATCCTGTAATGCTGTACCTGCTCGGTGCCAGCCATAGCTGAGTTTGTGTGTAGCTGGTCTGGAGGAGAGCCAAAGGGATAAAAGGCTGATGATGAAGCTGGTGAAGTCCACCAGCAGGTGGGCAGCGTCTGTCATCACTGCAAGGCTGCCTGCAAAATACCCACCTGCAGAAAGAGAGTGTTACTGAAGTGGATAAAATACTTGGTACTTTACTGGTGTAATGACAGAGTTGCACTCCTAAAGATGCAGAGTGTATATATATAATTTAGGAAAAAATAAGTGAACGGGACGACGGGACCGTTGGAGAAAAGAAAAGCAGAAAACCAGCGCGACTCACCGAGTATCTCACCAATCATGAAAATCAGGCAGATGACAGAAACCAGGTACAGCCTCTTCCTGGCAACTTTTTTCTCCATCTCTCGGTCCTCCTGTGCTCGGCTGTTGTCATGGCAGTGCTTAATGCTACCTGTGCCATTTTTCTGGAAGGGGTCCTGGTTTAGCACACTGGATACACAAAACCAGAATTAGGTGCAATGAGAGGGTAGCATATATAAATAGATATGCATATTTAAATTCAGACTTCGGCGCCGGGTCTTTATAACCAGCTGCTGCAGTTTAGTCCGCTAATTAGCTGTGCAGAGACGTGAGGGTCGCATGTCTAACCTGCTGACAAAGCATTTGTGAGCAGTGCTTCAGTGATAGTCAATAGATTGATCTGACGGTCTAAGTGATAATGCTTTATAGAGCCATTAAAAATTATGTTTTTACTGCCAGTTTGCATTGACAACATATAAGCATAAAAGGAATTATATATGGGAATGCTAAATGTGTTACTTTGGACCTTTGAACTCTTCTTTGAGGTCAAACTTTCAAAAGATCTTTAAAACTATGCTTTGTATTGGCAGCATTTAGGAAATAATACCGATATACAGGGATTCTAAATATTACATTACAGTTTGCATCCAAATGTGTCACATTTGACCTCTGATCTTATTTTCACAGCTGCCTTTCTTTCTAGTTGACCACAAAATGTGTTCAATCTTTAAAGAAAGTATTAAAGAGAAAGACGATTATATAATAAACTCAAGTTATTCATTTCCAGCAGCTTCTACGTAGACAGAAATGTTCTTTCTGGCTCAAAATGTGCCAAGAAGTTATTTCCAGTATACTGTTGGAAATGACGTGTTGGCCTATAATCTGTCAAACATATCTTTTATCACATATTATGGGATAAATATTTTGTGCCACAAAAGAACATTCCCGTCACAATGTAGAAGCTGCAACCAGTTTCTGACAGTTACTTTTATACATCCTTTATTTATCCAAGTAAAACGTCTCATTGCCATTAAAAATCTTTTTTTTTTCCCCCAAGAAAGATCTGGCAGCTGAAATTAAGAACTATAACACAAATGTTCTATTTGATTTGATTATTTAAAAAAAAAATATATCCCTTAAAAAGTCTCATTGGCATTAAAAATGTCTTTCCCCCCCATACAACCCCTTCGTAAATCCTGTTGACTCCAGACTATTTATCAGTAAAAGCAAAGATATTAGATATTACATAGGAAAACAAAGAAACGCCGGCAATAACTTGTCATCTTTGTCACAACACCTGAACGCTGATCGTTCCCCCTGGCTGTAAGCGACTTGCAACTCAGCCTGATAATATTAATATTAGAGGACCCCAAACAAACAACCAGAGAAATTAACAAGTGCTGAAAAGTCGGTCAATGTGTTGCTGCATTCTATGCACACCTGCCTGTTAAGCAGACGTAAAGCCAGCTAAATGAGCTAAATCAGATGCACGTTTGCGCACAGCTAAATCCCATCAGCCCCCCCACCCCACCCCAGACAAACCAGTTCCGTGTGGAAAACCTGTAGGTTACAGTGGACCGTGAGCAGATACAGCCTGCAGCACAACCAGGAGAACTGATGAGAGAAATGCGCCACTTTCCACTTTGACGAAATGCTTCTTCAATCTCTCATTTAACACAGAAACTTACATAACAGTTAAGATTTTTAAGAGTCCTTTTATTTTCTTACTTATTTTTGTAATTTAAAAAAAACTATTATTTAAAAAAAACTTTTTAAGTTTTACCTTCCCGGTGTGTTGTACGTCCTCTTGTCCTCTGTCACCAGGTGAAATTTCTCTGGATCCTTGCTTTTAAACATGACTGGTGTCTTCACAGATATTATTCACAGAAAATTCCCAAAGTGGGGAAAAAGCTCAGACTAAGACAATAACGTATTTCAAAAAAATAATACAATAAAAAAACTGAATTAAATTATAGCTACGTCTTTGGTAGTTTCCTCTCCCTCTCTCTATCCTTTTCTGAGATCTTTTGTTGTTTCCTCTTGAGAAGCGTCTGAACAGCCGCTGGATGTCCTCTCTAACAAACCGGGGTGCAAGCAGCAAAGATTTTGATGCAATCTTGTGACCAATACTTTGCACCGTGTGCAAACTCAGAGCCGCCTGGAGGATGGTGAGGGAGGCGATGGCACACAGGGGGTTCAAAATAGGCGCACGGCAATATGAAGTGTAAAATATTAAAACAAAATAATGCCAAGTGAATCTCTTGTGAATTTTAGAAATTTAATGATCATTTCTTATTAAAAACCCAGATTCACCTTTACTTAATTCACTGATTATGGAGGATTTCCCTGTTGAGCACAGCCCAAAGTACCGCTTGACTTCTTCAGGGCCCGCCCTCCTCCTCTGATCAGCCGGCACTCAGTGATTACATAATCAAGTTAGAAGTGCCGTGCGCCCCTTCCTCTTGCCTTATCACATGGCATTATTTCCAAATCTTTCAAATTGACTTCTCTTCTGTGATGAAAAGCGTGGTCGGCGCTTTATTACTTAACACCTCGAGAGGATTTTGGTTCCCAAGCACGTGCTCGTGCGGTGAAGTTTACTCATCAATAAGGTTTTTAATCACTTTGAATGAAAACAGCCACTTACACCAGTATGGAGTATGTTATCATTGCACTGAACTGCAGACTGAAAAATAGCTTTTTGCATGGAAAAAACTGTGCATGTAGAGCTGACAGTACGATCATTGCTTAACTGCGCTTTGCGAAAGAAAAACTGCGCCCAAAATCAGATGAACGCTTCGGAGAGAAACTCTGGGTATATTGCCCAAAGATACATAGGCATTCAGTGATAGAACCACCAACCTTATAATTAATAGATGACTTACCTTACCGCCAGAATCATATTGACGGAAAAAGTTTTACGCCCAACGTGGGGCTCGAACCCACGACCCTGAGTTTAAGAGTCTCATGCTGAAAAAGCTGGGGAAGGATAGTCTGTGGGGAGACGCCACTAACTTGAGGGACGAGTCAGAGGTCTTCCAATCAGAGGAACAAGTTTTCATTGTGAGATTGGACAGCTGCCAATCAGGACACGGTACAATGGATTTCGACCAATCACGACGCTCCCTTCCAATCTGAGCATGACGTACGCCTTTATCGGCATCTCGCGGCAATTTCGGACAATTTTCAAACTCCCCCCACCATCCCTATCATCGCCCTCTCGAAAAATTGTTATATTGTAACTGAATGGGAGCAGAGCAAATGTATATTATTTACTCTAACCACTTGAAATTTGCAAAGTTCAGATATTAAATAATACCTAGACAACAAAGAAAATTTGAAAATCGTGCTTTATTCTCAACACATAAGAAAGAAGGCAGCCACGGAGGATAAATCCTGACTCAGAGGAGACAGAGGACATGCTGGAGGATGTGAAGGAGGGTGAGGAAGACGACGAAGATGAGGGCTCTGAGAAAGACCAAGCACTTAATCTTACTGTATCAAGTCTCCTTGCTGATCCAGGCTTCTCTGCATCCTCTCAACCTGCTACCTCATCTCAGCCTGTGTCTTTGGATCACCTGATGAAACAGGGGTAAGTAAATATATAATTATTAAAATCACAAAAATAAAGTCAAATCACTCTATCTGCCTTTTATAATCTCAAACTTTGTTCATCATTGTTTTTTATTGGTTTGGTTTTTCAGGCTGTGGATGACTCTGGCTTGCCAGGCATGGACAGAGTGGACAGCCTGGCAGAGTATCTGCTGGAGCTGAGGAAGCAGCCCTCACTGGCCCTAAACAAGCAGCAGGTCAGGAATATTTGTCTTATTTAAACTGTAGAACTGGGTAAATGAGGCTTTTACTAAGAAGTACTTTGAGTAATAAGAAAAACACTATTTAATTAGCAGTCCATTTACTCTTTATCGTTTATTTAGGCGAGCAACATCGTGGCACTGTGGAACAGCCTGTTTGATTATGGAAAGCAGAGGGTGGTTTTTGCTGCGCGACACCAGAGCAGACTGGACACAGAGAGCTTTAGATCTCCAAAGAAAAGGCAGTTTACACCAGGAGTGGAGAGCATGAAGCGGCATGCCCTCACCACCACGGCACCAATGGCCAGATTACTTCCATTTAATTGAAACTATCTTTGTTAAGCTCTGTGCAATCCAAGAAAATCCTCCAGCAGCACTGTAGGCCAGGCACAGGGGAAGAGAAAGATCTTGGTTGCAGGTGCAACACGTGGGGCTTTGAAACAGGGTCCCCAGAGGCAGCTCTTTCCTGCTGCACTTTCACAGGTGCCTGTCCTGGTCACTGCTCCACAGCCCCCTGGATGTAGCATCACTTCTGGCACTTCTGCTTCTACTCCAGGATGAAAATTGATTCGTTATGTTTTTCCACAATACAAATGCATAAGAAACGGTAGATCAGTCAAATCTTACTAATTTCTAGTGTTTAAACAACTGACTTGAATGTCTATTAATAAAAAGGAAATTTCTCTGTATATGCTTACTTTTTCAATTTCTGGCTGGAGCAGGACTTGAACCAGTGACTTTGGAAGCTACTCTTTTCTAAATTAAACATGTAAAAGATGTTTGATATAATTTTTATAAATCAACACATAGAAATGTTGATAATCAAGCATAAAATCATCAAACATTAAAAATTGCCAGTTTTCCCTCTTTCTTTCCCTCCTTTTTTCCTTCTTCCTCCTTCGTCCTCTTTCTTCCGCACCTCATTTCAAAATGTACCAGAAGATGGCGACAAGAATCCACCTAAACAAATCTACACGTCATTCATTTCTATATTGATTAAAATAGACCTATTTTTATGCTGCTCCACCATTAAAATATTAAACTTATTGCTCTGCTTTTTACATGTCAGCTTTAAAGCCTGTCAAGAGCTGTGCTTTAAAAATATGACCCTATTTTAGATAAAGTTTGTCTTTAATCACTTCAGTTATCATGATGACGTTAAAATCAAAAATCAGTCTCAGCATGATGAAATGTTGGGAATGGAAACCCTGCTGTGTAAATACTGATACATAACCACCAGGCTTTCAACAACAACCCCCAGCAACAGTTTTGTTTTTTTTTTTGTTTTTTTTTCCTGATTGGTTTTTTAATGGTTTAAAATGACTGATTTACTTGGATAAGAAAAGAGGTAATAGTGGATGGAGAGACCTGGACCTACCTCTTATTTCAAAATAAAGCTTACTGCAAGGTGCTGACCAGGATTATAGCAATAGCAATTTTGTCTATATAGCAAATTTCACTACATGTAAATTCAGTGTGCTTAACAAAAAAATAAAAACAAAAAACATGCATCGGTCTACTAAGTCTTAAGGCAATTTAAAAAAGAAAACCAAAGCAAACTTTACAAGGAGATAAAATACAAGCTAACACACACAGTTATTAAGTGTAGGCCTGAGAGAATTAAAAGGTTTTGAGCCTGTTTTTGAATGTAGACACAGTTGTAACTGACCTCAGATCTGCAGGCAGCTTGTTCCAAAGAATAGGACCACAGTAACTGAAATCACTGAGCGCTTCATGAATTAATAGAAGGACTTTAAAATTGATTCTGTGTTGAACTGGGAGACATTGGAGTGGCTTTAAAACTGGGGTAACATGTTCAAATTTCTGTGTACCTGTATTTTTGTCTTGTCTGTTTTCGGTTCTAAGAAGTTTCTAGACATCAGCAGTTAATGTCAACTTGTGAACGGGAGTTAGATCATCAGAGGAAAACAGTAAGTACAATTGTGTATCATCTGCATAAGTATGATAGGGTATATTATGATTCTTTATGATAATACCAAGTGAGAGCATGTAAAAAAAAGTGTAATGGACCAAGGACAGATCCCTGAGGAGCCCCTGATTGGATGTCTATTTTTGAGGATCGAAAACTAATATTTGAAATATAAAAACTTCCACCCTTTAGGTACGAGGGGGAAAATTTGGAACCTGACCTGTTAAACCAACTGAAGCCTTTGAATTAAAATGTCATGACCAACAGTGTCAAAGGAACCAACGAGATCAAGTAGAACTAAGAGTGAAAGCCAATACAGTAAGCCAGGAAAAATGACAAGCACACTCACCTAATCTTTGCTAACTTAAACTGTGATTATAAACGAGTTTTGGAAAGCTTAGTTCAATTTCACACCAAGGCCTGATTTCTGCCAAACCTGTTGAATCAAGAAATAACTTAATAGAACCTGTCTGACAAAGTGAAGTAGGCTAAAAGATCTCATAAAGCAACACATCATGCCACAATCCAAAGAAAGGGGTTACAAAGCCATTTTTACGACTTCAGGACTCCAGAGAACCACAGTGAGAGCCATTATCCACAAATGGTGAAAACTTGGGACACTGGTGAATCTTCCCAGGAATGGCCAGCTTACCAAAATTACTCCAAGAGCACAACAAGGTCACAAAAGAGCCCAGAACAGCATCTAAAACCTGCAGGCCTCAGTATCGTTATTTTGGACTTTTTTTCTCCAGTGACGCCAAACCATGATGCTTGCCCCAGCTTCAAGCGATTCTTACATTCAACCACTGACACGGCTGAGAAAGGATGACAAAGTGCCTTTTGTAAATGTAGCTGAGAGTTTCATCCAATGCAGCGTATGACATTACAGCACTTACATCAGCTCACTTCAGTCCTTTTGAAAGTAGCAGTGGCAACACGACACATTTGCACAATGAGACTTGAAGGGTTTTTTAGCACCTTTTGAAAGTAGTGACGTTTGTTTTCTTGAAGAAGGCTAAAAGTGGAGTCGGTCTGACTCTAAAAATAGTGTGTTGGGCCTATTTTGGTCAATGCAGGCTCCATATGACAGGTCTGTGGTTGATTTGCCAGAGTGTTTGTGAATAGATGAGCAGTGGGTTGCCAGGGGCTGCAGAGTGAGGGGAAAATGGCACGAGAAGGGTTAGTTACACATGGCTGTTCACACTGTTCTTCAGATCCTGACCCTCAAGCAGGCCACTCAGGTCAGTGAGCTCAACTTAAACTACAGGGCTTAATGTTTATGTCTCTGTAAGCATGAGCTCGGCCCTCCTTCCGTCATCTTCTAACAGACCAAAAATCACTGAAGCGCTACCATTTTTAAAAAATGTCATCTTCAAGACAACCACCAGCCTCCTCCCCTCCTTGCCTTCCAAAGCCCCCCGAAGTGATAAACAGCTCCACATCAGGCATCCAGACAATTCACTGACGTCATACCTGCTCGGTGGCATTCACCAGACCAGTGCTACCAGTTCACTCTGCCAAGCAGTTGGGGGCTAATGTTTGAGAGACAGACAGCAAGAAAAGGAGGAGAGCAGAGGGAGGGAGGAAGGAGTGAGTTTGAAAGATGGGACGAGAGAGAGAGAGAGAGCTCCTCATAAGTCCTCAGAGCTGGCAGGGACCTCACAACAGAAGACGAGGCTGTTTGCAGCTGCATCACGGCCGAAAACACACGAGACACGGCAGAGGGTGGAAAAGAGATTCCAGTTAGAAGAACTGTCACCAACCTAACATGATGGAGGTAGTCCTAACCAGACTGCGGGACTTCTCCTCCAAGACCTCCACCTTTGATGACTGCAAAGCAGCAGAAGAGAGTGTGAACAGGGACCCTCAGAGCAGGACCAACCCTGCCAGGGAAGGATGCACATCTGGAGGAGAAAGAAGCAAACTGGACATAGAGAGTGCACTGGCCTGGCTGCGAACTGAACTGGTAAGACACACCTGACACCAAGTCTGCAAGGGAAATAGTGTATTCAATTTTTAAAAAGTTAAATATAAATGAATTCTTATTACATTTTGTTTTTCTTTATTTGTGTAACATCTACAACTTGCTTAATAAAACAGGTTTTTGTGGCTGCTCATATTAGAGTTGTATGAAACTATGCATTCTGAGGATTGCCACATTTTATTGATTGATTGACTTAAACACATAAGCAAGGCATGTATGATTTTTATCCAACCAAATTTAAACTGGGATGAATGTAAAATAATAATATATCTCACTTAATAAATGCTAACAATATATTTGATATTTAAATTCTTCTGTGTGGTCTTTTGGCAATTGCTGTAGATCCAGTGTGTCTAAAGCCATTTTGTTGTGCGTTGTGCTAAAGGTCAAGTCATTTGTTCCACTATCAGAACGACCTCTTGGGTCACCCCCCCCTCAATGTTTCTGTGTGTGTGTGAGGCCCAAGTTATTGCTCGCTTTGTTCCTCAGGTTGCATGTAAGTCATGTTCTTACAATGTCACTCCCTTTTAAACCACCGTCTCTATGCAAAGAGGCTGTGCATGTGTGCTTGTGTGTCTGCGAGTAACTGTGTAAGGCTCATTGTCATGGCCTGATTTATCGCTTGGCATTTATTGCGACGGTTCGTCATGGTAACCGAGTGTCCCGAGCACGCAGAGAAGAAAAAGGTCCGGGTCGGACAGAAGAGTCGGTAAAAACAGAGATGCTCTGGCAACAGGCCTCAGAGGAGCTGCAGCGAATGAGATCACTGTGTGTAACCTTTAAAATCCAGGTTATTCATTAGGCCTATTTGGTAGCTGATGTGAAGCTTTTTGGCTCATATTGCATTCGTTTTGTCAGAAGATGGAGCCTTACCTGTAAAGATACAAAGTTAGACATTCAGATTGTTCAGTTTTGCAGCCCTTTTCCCTCCTTATATATGTTTCATTCAATCTAAGGCTTATTTATTAACGTTTATTTATAATTATGTGCATGGAGATCTGTAGATGCTGTAGGATATGAAACATGAAACCTACATTCTTTCTTCCCCTTGTAAAAATATTTTATTTTAAGGTTGATTGTGTGGCTTTTCTGGGGCTTTTGCAACATATTGCATGATCTTCGACAGCAGGTAGAATTTATCCTGTCATTTGAGGAAAAAAGTGAGACTAATAAATCTACTTCTTTCTATGTTATTTACATCTTTGGTTATTAAATTTAACATTTACTTCTCAATAGGCTAAAAAGATTTTTTTTATCATTCTTATCAATATTTTAAGTAAGTAAGTGAAACCTTCTAATTTTTTTTTAAGTTTGTCACAATCTAATATTTTAGGAGGGGTTTGGATTTGATATGATAACTTTTCCCCAGTCAGCAGCAGTTCTGCTTTTTGTATTTGATGATAGAGATGCTTCTCTGATATTATTCCAACACACTTAAATGAAGCGATATTAAAAACCTTCCAAAGTTAAAATAATTGAAGATAGAAAAAAAGAAGGAAGATGACTCACACCCCAAAGACAGATGATGCCATTTGTACCATTTGAAACCTGAATAATGCTTTTTTTGTTCACAAAAATTGTGTTTTTTTTTTAAAAAATTACCTGGAAAAAG
>VUQJ01003510.1:4222-14442 GCA_015108635.1 Andinoacara biseriatus
TAAACTGGTTAAAAAGCAGGAGGTGAAAGAACAGCTGTAAAGACAGAGACTGCGCATGCGCAGTTTGTTCTGTCTGTAATTACCTGAACAGGTTCTGAACGGGTTTCCAGAACAATCCTCAGTGTGCAGGAAGCCGAGCAGAGGACCAAACACTCATGTTTGGACCAAGAGAATAAAATCAAATCAGAAATGATGCCAACAATAAACTGGACGAGCTGCTCAGATATGATTAAATAATATCTGCGGTGACCTTCCAGAATATTCTGCAGGTCATCATATTAATAATAATAATATTACCACAGGCAGGTAAATAAAAATAAAATTATAATAATAAAAATAATCGGCTGTGGGGGACAAAAACCTTAAATCATAATTTTATTCATATTTATAATGTTAACAGCAGCTTCGTGTCCACATCAAACATGTGATTAATAATATCTCAGTATCCTTCCAGCTCACTGTGCAGTATTTAATTTCCACTGAAACTGAAAAATGTAACAAAAAATGTAACAAAGTGACCAAAACTATTAAAGAGGTTTAAATCAAACTGAAAAACCAAACAGCTGCTTTATAGGCTGAATGTGGGGAAGCTCCCTCTGCTCCTCCTCTGCTCAATGATCTGGAAGTTTCCTCACTGACAGGATCAAATCTGAGCTTTAAAATGAACTAAAATCAGGATTTATGTCAACAATAAAATCAGAATAAAGTCTCATTAAAAAACCTGTTCAGAGAAGTTTGCTGCTCAGATGTTATAGGATCACATCTGTGTTTATCCTGCAGGATGTTCATTGTGAGCGTCACAGACAGGCTGAAGGTGCTGAGTGTGTTTCTGGAAGAGTCCTCAGGGGGGCGCTCTGTCCAATCTGCTGGAAGTTTCTGGAAGCAAACATCTGTTTGGGGATCAAATGATTTATTATTTAATCTGAGCGTTGATGAAGCTGCATTTATGGGACCAATGAGGAGTTTCTGGATCTTAGAAGGTTCAAAACTTCCTGCACCATCGAGAGTAAGATATTTTTTCAACAGTTTATTTAATGCAGTTCAGTGAACCGGGACTAACTGGCTCAACAATGAGAAACAATTTTCCAGAATATTCTGCATATATTTATGTTATTATAATTCTGTAACAAATATAAAACAGGAAGTTCCCAAATTGTCCTAAATATGAAACTGCAGCAGAAACGAGTGCAGCAGATCCAGCTGAGAGGCAGAGACGAGCTCCTCAAGTACTCAGATTACAGCATTTAAAGTAAATCTGAAAAACTGAACAGGTGCAGTAACAATAACAGGCCAGCAGGGGTCAGCAAAGCCTCAGCTCAGCTGTCTGTGGGTCAAACTGTTCCATCAGTACAGGTGACGTCACAGACCTGTCAGGGCGATGATGATGATGAGGGTGCTGCACTCATTAAGCAGAGGGGGGCAAAGCTGATATAAATGAGGCTGAGACGGTCCTCAGGTCCTCGGGTCTGTGGGTCCTCAGGTCTGTGGCATGATCTGTGACTGTGGTGTGATTAAATGTGGATTTCCTGTAATGAGGTCATAAGAGGGCGGGGCAGCTCCAAATCTGACAGTAAAATGAAGGTCCAAATATTTCATAGGTGAAAGCAGCTTTCAGAAAGGCAGGAGCTGGTTTCCTGTCCCAGAACTGAAACCTGCCTGAGCTGCTCTCTCTCTCTCTCTCTCGGGTCGGGTCAGAACTCGACCGACGAACCTGCACTGACCCACTGACAGTCTTTCCTCCCTCAGACCTGGAACTGCATCAGAGCTGATTAAAAACTTTGTCCTAACGAGGGCTCGTTAATCAGCTGCCTGTGGGAGTGCTGATGTGGGTAACTCTGTGGTTTCTCTGTGCTGCAGAGCACAAAAACACAATTAAACAACAAAAACAACAATTGTGTATTTCTGTATTTCTTTAAAGGACTCGAACACTTTGACGCTAACAGCAGAGTTCAAGTTACAATCAAAGAATTCAACAGAAAGGTGAAAATATTTTCCTGTTTGAAGCCTTCAGTTTAATGCAGCTGGTAAACGTGCACATCTGCAGCACAGCTGTTGTGTGTTATTGCTGCACATTGATTATAATAACGAGCTCACCTGCAGAGTAGGAGATAATCTGAGCTACCTGACCACCGGGGGCAGCGTTCCACCAGTTTACCTTTCCCCAAATAAGACTGAGACAGGAGTGACTCACCCGGTTAAGGTTCCACTGAGCAGCTGCTCCATCTTGTGGTACATGCTGGTACTGCATGGTTCAGGTTCAGTTCTTAAATCCAGGTGTGCTGACATGAGGTCACTGCTGCTGGTTCTGCACGTCCAGGTGAGAGCTTCAGTTTATTTAGAAGGTTTTAAATGATTTAAAATGGGAAGTTTAAATCATTTTATTCATAAACATCACAGATATAAACATTAAGTTCTGCAGTTTTGTCTCATTTGTTTTGATTAGATTTCCCACAGAAAGTGTTCATTAAGAGTGAAACGTGATTACTGTGGATCAAATGTGGTTTAGAAATTAAAGGTCAGAGTTCAAATGCAGTGAAGTTCATGCTTCTGTGACGGTTTGTAAAATAAGGTTTTAAATCTGAAGTTTGATGCATTAAAGTTCAGTTTTTATTGTCATAGAACCACAAAGAGAGAAAAGTAGAGTGGACAAACAGGGTGAAATACAGAACTGCAAAGAAACTGAATTTATTATTGACGTGATTTTTGAATTAATGAGGCCGTCTTCATGGAGCCGATGAAGGACCAAGCACTGCAGACGCCTGATTGGCTGTCAGAGGATCCTGACCGGTCGATACTTAAACATTTGTTTGTCTTCCAGCTGATTACAGAATACAAAATTATAAGAGAAATTTTTACCTCATGAAGTTTTTTAAATCGATCACTCTGATCTGACGGCACTGATTCAGAGTCAGTAAAGAAAAGAAAAAACTCTCCATCACAGATTAAAGTGGATTTATCAAATTATCTGTTAGCAGAAATTCAGGATTTCCATTTTTATATTTTATAGCTGGAACTTCATCATCATGTTTTCCTGTGAAAGGTCCCGAAATTAGAAAAAGAGGGATTAGAACCAGAAAGCAGGAGTCCTGATTCGGAGCACGGTGCTCCTCTGCTTCAGGCGTCAGTGTGAGTCTGTGTTTGTGCGCCCGGCCCGTTCCTGTCTGTGTCCTCTGTGTGTTGATGTTGTGTGATGTGTGAGCTGTGGTTTGTGAGTCTGTAATCACGGTGTTGCTGTGAGGAGCTCACACGCTGCCTGTTAGCTCTTTAAAGCCTCTCGTTGTGTTGCTGCTGCAGAGAGTCACACAAGCTGAGAGCCCCCTGCTGGCTGCACTGCACTTTGCATTTATTATAAAGCTTTTAATATTTAGCAGGTTTTAAACAGGACTATAATTCTTGTATATGATTATTACAGATGATGCTTCCCAACAGGACGAGTCAGATCGGCTCCAACGTGAAAAATAATAATTAATCGATAATTATGATCCAAAAGGACCATAGATATGATTCTGCTTCATGATGAGAAGTCTGAATAGTTTTCATCACTGTGAAACCTTCAGCACAAACATGTTTAAACTCCAGCTGGAAACATCTGTAACATCTCCTTGAAGTCAGGATTTAAATATTTCCTATGAAAATGTGCCGAGTTTTATTAAACATATCTTTTGCCATCATCCTCCCTGCTAACACAGAGACACCATTCACACCTATGGGACAGAGCGACCTATTAACCCCACCTAACCCCACCTCAGTACCTGCATGTTTTCAGATTGTGGGAGGAAGCCCATAATTATTAAAATATGCAGATGTGTCACAGCTGGATTTGCTGCACTGGCTGAAGAGTTTATGATAAAACTCAGAATTTCTTTCCTCTCTCCTTCTCTTTAACCCTTCCTTCCTTTCCTCTTTCTGCCCTTGTCTCCTTCCATTTACCTCCTCCTTTCCTCCCTCCTTTCCTCCATCACCCACATCCTTTCCCTTTTGTCTCTGTCTTTAACTTCTAAGTGTTAAAGAGTCCTGATTCCTTTTTCCACCTTGCAGCACAGATTAGTCACTTTATCCATCCTGTAATTTAAAAATGGAAGAACAGGAAAAGTTATGCTAGTCGTCACTCTTACAGTATTTTATAAATGTTTGCCCCACAGATGTGTTTAAACTCCACAGACGGAGCTGAAAGTGTGATGGTGGATGCTGCAGCTCTGAGTACGTCCTTTATTAACGTTACCATCCAAGTTAACGTGGTTCTGAAATAGAACCATTTTATTTATTTTCCTTTTATGATCTGGATGTTGTGCTGACACGTGTCAGTCATGTTTATGTAATTTGTATTTTAAGTGTTCAGTCTTAGAGAGAGAGAGAGGAAATGCAGCAGTCAGAGTGGAGGGGGTCCTGTCAGTGTTATAATGTGTATTTGTATTGTTGTTGCTGTGTGTGACCTTTTTTGTGGGTGTTGACTTCATTTTTATTTTTTCTGTGTTGTTTTGTTTGGTTTGCATGCTTTATGTAACTAATGCATTTATCACAGGGCTGTGAGATATATATGAAATCAGTTTTGATGGTGAGAGCAGCTCCAGATACACGGCAGGTTTTATTTATGAGGGAAACATCGAGCACCTAAAGGTGTGATAATGACAGCAAAGACTTGAGGAGGGAAACTTTTCCCAGCAGGGTTAAAGCAGCTGTTTCTAAAATGAAAACAGCAGAAAGGAAATATTATATAGGGAAATTTTCAATTATAATCAAAAACAACCTGATCTGCTGCACTTAAAATCGTATTTGATGTGGAACAAAGAGTGTCCTCTAAGGTGGTGCTCTGAGTTAAGGGTTAATATTAGCCTCACTGAAGGCCGGTTTGCTGATCTGGGTAAACGCCATACACAACAGTGGGCGCTTTTTATCAATCAGAATCATTGCAAAATTCTTGAGTTGAGTCCATTTGGTCTAATGAAAATATAGTTAGGGGGTTTGTCATATTTAATTATGCTGATAAACTGGATGTTTAAACTCTTTCTAAAGGTTGATGACCTGGTTATTTGTTCACTGTGAAGTTCAGAGCTAACCACGAGGTAATTTGCTTTGGTTCTGATTACTCAAAGTCCAGGTTTACAGTTACATCTGAACTGAACATGATTTGGGTATCAGTCTGTCATGGATGACCTCATCCCAACAGCATGGTTGCAGTTACACCAGCTGTAATGAAAATTTGGGTTTTACTTCTGAAAATAACCAAATTTCAGGTGTGCTGGCTGACAGGTGTTTGTTTTAAAATGCAGCAGTTCCTCAAAGTCTGAAATCTAAATATGTAAATTGTAAAAAAAACATGGTTCATTTCATCTTTATGAAATCTTCAAGCTCAAAGTTGAGCTTTGATTTTGAATATTGTGGGAAAATCAAAACTAATAAGTATGGCGCTGCAACTGAAATGTTGCACTGATGGAAGAATAAAATAACTGAAAATCTTTATTTAAAGTTCAGGTTGAGGGAAATGTTTGCGCTTATACTTTTGGGTTTCATAAATTTGGTTCACTCATTTTGCTAACAGCTATAAACGGTGGTGAAATGCCTCATAAATACAAACTGAAGTGCAGCATTAATATATTTTGTAAGTTAAGTGCAACAGATCCTATCCTAATAACTACAAACATTGTTATTAACAGTGAAATGTTTAATTTAAAGTGAAGCTGGAGTCCCACAGGGGTCTGTCCTTGGTCCTCTTTGCTTAAGTTTTAATCTATGTGACTTACTGGAATCATAACAACTTGGTTACTGTTGGCTGTCCTTTAGCTCTTTTTAGCACTTTAGCAATGTCTGTATTGACTCATGGGTAACACTTAGCATTAAGAAAACATTAAGTTTATAAAGAGCCATTTAGTTGTGTCAAAAGATCATTTTCATCAGTCTGAATGATCTGGGCCACCCTTTTAAGATCATGGAAATTGTTACATTCACAAGGATGCAGGTTCAGCATCCCTAGAAAGACCAAACCTAACCAAATATCCATCCATCCAAAACTTTTTCCTTTTCAGGGTCGCGGGGGGGCTGGAGCCTGGACAGGTCGCCAGGGCCAACACAGAAACACAGACAACCATTTACACTCACTCTCTCATTCACACCTATGGGCAATTTAGAGTAGCCAATTAACCTAACCCCAGTAAGTGCATGTCTTTGGACTGTGGGAGGAAACCGGAGGCACTCCGAACATGCAAACTCCACACAGTGAGAGAGAGGCCGGGCCAAGGTGGAATCGAACCCAGGCCTTCCAGATGGTATTCAAACTGTGCTAACCACCACGCCACCGTACTGCCCCTAACCAAATATTTAAAGGTAAAATCTGCTGGACATCATTAGTATAGCAGTGAAACAATCCCAAAGTCAGTATGTAAGAGGATTATAGATGCTTGAGGAACTCCACAGCTCAGAAGAGACAAATCAGACCTCTGATCATGATTGGGTTCAACTAAATTACTGTTTTTAAAAGGATTAATTTTGCTACTCTACTAATTTGGCCACCACTTTAGCCACTTCAGAAGTTTGGTTCAGTGTACTAAATATGTATGAAATAAGGTTATGTTTTAATCAATCAGTGTTACAGTGAATAGTTAATGTGAAGGTAAACACTGTTATTGGTTTCACACCCACCGTTAATAGTTTAGTGTCTCACTTTGCAAATGTAAAAGTTCTGCTGCAGCACAGTTTGTGTAGTTTAAGGAGATGCAGAGATTAGTCCATAAACGGTTTTATGAAAAAGCATACAGAGATAAATCTTCCCTCCATTATTTAGTTCTGGTTATTCTGAGTCAGTTTACATGCTTACATCTCAGCTGTTTGTTACTACTATAAAATATGCACCTGTCTCCACCCCAGCAGACAGCGTAGTTATAATAATACCAAATGAAGGTCTTGGGTTATTTCTGAAAATCAAAGGTGTATATTTACAGAGTACAGTCCCTGCCTTTGTCCATCCACCTGTTACAAAAGCAACATACTGAAAGTCAGAGAAATAAAGGTATACAGTGGAAGGCATGATGTATTTTATGTATTTATGAAATATTGTTACCGGTGAAAGGGTGTCTTCACATGTTACAACTGTGAGAAAATATGTGAAAAGTTAAAGTTAAGGTTAAAGTTTACTTTGATACTTTTGGGCTTTTACAAATCTAGGTCACTTTGCTTTCTAGCCCGGTGTCATATTAAAATACCACTTGCATCAAAATGTACTTCCTGTATTGAAATATTACAGGAGAAATCTTCATACCCAGAGCTGGTGGGCAATCATGAATAGTGAAAGGTTGATTGTAAAGTAAAACTGGTATACCAAAAGCTTCAGTCCTGGATCCACTTTGTTTCAGTTTTAAAGTAAATGGCATGAAATGTGTTTGCTTTCACAGATATGCAAATGATATTTAAGTTTCCCAATATCTCTACTAATATTAAGCGCCTTGAGGTTACTGTCTGCTGTAGTTTGGCACTATATAAATAGAACTGGTGTCATCCACATAAAAACTGGCATAGAAAACAGCTGATGGACAAATTAATTTTATGTACAGAGAAACCAACAGGGGCTTAATGGTGATACCTGTGGAACACCTTTATCAAATATGAACTTAACTGAAAACCATGTCAGGATATACTCTGATTTTTCTTAATCAAAATATTTTTTTTTCATTCATGATGAGCAAAATAGTTTAATCAGAGGTTATTTTTTGTCACTTTTAAAGAAATTGATATTGTCTCTGATACTTTAACAAAACTGTGTTAATGGTTTCTATGTAATGTAAAAGAATCTGACCTTCTTGACTTGTGACTACAGGATGTTTATTTATTTTTTTAATCTGATAAATTATATATTCAAATAGCTCATTGCAAGGGTTTAACTAAGAAAATTGGTCAAAAATGGTAAATAAAGCCTAGAGGTAATTGAAAGCAGCCTGGGTTAAGGTGGGGCAAATGGCAAACAAAATTACATCATCAGTATAAAAACTATTCAGATTTTTTTAGGTTTACAGTTTGGATGATTTTCAGTAGATTATCAAAAGTTTTTTTTTTCGTTCTTTGTTTTTCTTAGATCCATTAAAGAGCTCTGAACTTTAGGTAATTTTCAAAAAAAAAAAATGCAGTCTTTATTAGTTTATCCATAACACACAGATGACCCACAGTCTAGTAAAACAAGGGAGATAAGTATTTATTTCTGAAGGATGATATTTGGGACACATTTCCACCAGTGTTATTCAGACATATAAAAAGGCAAATCAAAGTTGTTATGGGTTCCGTTGCCTTAGCAGGGCTAACAAAAGTCTTTAGAGATATGTTGCATCAGGATTACCGGCTGCAGTCTTTTTACAGTTTAATTTTTTTTACTATTCTAAGTGTGGGACAATTGAATTTTGCTGGCCTGTTGGCAAAACTATGTTGTGTCAGTATCTGGGTCTGTCAGTTACTGCTTGGTGGTAATCACAACTGGGTCTACTATGAAATGAAAACTGGTGAGCAAGGTTGCAACTCAAAATCAACACATTCAGAATAATTTTTTTGTGCTCCAAACAGTTTCCAATGTTCAAAGATTACAGTCTCAAGCTGCTTCATTACTAAAATAAAAATACATTCCGTGAAAGACTGTTGCTGTCCACCAGTATTATTGCAGCTGAAAGCCATTGTCTTCTGAAAATATTCTCAACAAGAACAAAGGGGTTGCTAGAAGTTTTTATATTAAAATGTAAATATCTCTTTCATTGTTCAAAACTGTGGGTCGAGTGAAGCTGCATATCCATCTGGGTAACAAATCTAAATTCTTATTTATTATAAGTGTGCCCAAGCTTTATTAAATCTACTGGGTTTGCACAGGAGAGGTCTTTCCATTTGTATAACATATCTTTAAATGGTGGTATGCAACATTTGCAGGTATAAAGAAAAAGTGTTCTGGTAACTGCTACATCAGATGGACATCCAAAAGTCAATGTGGTCTCAATGACCCTGGAACAGGGTTTTTACTGTTATTTATGAACTGCATTTTAAAAATGTTGTTTTTAATTTTGGGCAAAAGAAAAGATGTGTTTTATTCAGCCTGCAAGCAGCAGTAATTACATTTCCCGTTCCTTCCAGAACTTTGCTGGTACAAATGATAAGCTGAAATGTCTGATGTAGAATAAGATGTTCAAATAAAGGATTGGTGCACAGAATGGATTCAAAACAGGGAAAGTTTTTCACGTGTTGTCTGATTTAACGAAAACAGGAAAGATTGGACGGTTAAATCTGATGCATAACTGAGCAAATGATGCAAAGTAGCTTTGTTTCTCCAGACTCTCAGGCATGGTCACCCAAATCACATGGTCCTTTATAATTGTTAAAATCAAGACTAAACAAAGTAAATATCTAAATTTTATATTTTTGAATGAGCCCAAAACGGTAAAATTACTCAGAATTACTGAATTTATCTAACCATATTTATTAGAACATAGTGTTTCAGGATTTTCTAAATGGTTTCTTCAGTTTTTATTTACTTTGTGCTATTGAATCATAAAACAGTTTGCTTCAGTTGTATGCAGATGATACTGTTTATATGTTTGGTCTTTCCATCTACAGATATTGAGGTCGCTCAAATATTTGCTCATTTCTAATACTAAACCGTCGATGGTGTGTTTTATGAATTTGTGAATGAATTATGAAGTTATCCCACTCATGCAGGGTTTCCAAATGTAAGGTTCAGTAAATGGGGCATTATAAATCAGGCCTTTCATCTCAATTGGTTTTAAAAAAGAGGGAAAGTCAAGTGGTCTTATTCACAATATCTTATTTTAAAAGAAAGTCTTCATGAAAGCTTTCTGTAAAGGTTGCTGAGGTCAGAGGAGATCTGTTTGACATGATTTAACATTTCAGGTTGGGAAAACAATTGAAACAATAACGAGTAGATTAAAAATGACAAAATGCACTGATATGCAAACAACCAAAAATAAACAAAGCCAAAGCAATCCAACAATCATGGTGAAAAAAATGGTCTCAGAAACAAAACTACACACTCCTCAAAAAGATGCAAAAAGGCTTCAAAGAGCCAAAGGAAAAGTAAAATAACCAGAACGTGAGGAAAATGTAAACTAATGAAAGAAGATATAAAAACTACCACAAAGACATGACAACCAAAAACCTCAAAGACACTCAAAAGGACCACAAGGAGTCTGTCACAAAGAAAACTTCAGAGGCTCAAAGTTATAACAACGAAATGTGAAACA
>VUQJ01003512.1:9970-20162 GCA_015108635.1 Andinoacara biseriatus
AAGAAGGAAATTAAATTTTTAAAAAAAAAAAAAAAAAAAAGGTGTAGAAGATCACTGTTGTTTCTGTTACTAAAGGCACTTTATCATTACGTGCACATATTTGTGTTTTAATACTCAGTCACAGGGTAATTAAATCAAATTAAAAGACACTGCCAGACACCGTTGGAGCATGATGAAATGATCCAACAACAAATCTGCGAGATGAACTGCAGCATAAGCTGCATGATCTCAGCTCGCTTTGGGGACCGTGCTTTAGTGTTGCCGGCGATACCGGTGACCATGACGTCATAAGCGAGGAAGCATAAGTGCAGCAAGAAAGGATGATGGTCTGTGCGTTGGCTAAAAACAAATGGCCATCCTGCTCTCTAAATGTCGCTTGCCAAGAGCTTCTGCCATTGTTGTTTACTGTTTATACTTCTTTCTCTTATGTCAGACGGAAGGCAGACTGGATGCTGCAGTGACTCATTCCATATTTGTACAAAGTGCTGCCTAACCAGGTAGTGCTGGTTCACACCCTTATATAATACCACTTTTTTTTTTTTACCATCTTTGCAATACATTACATATATTTCTTGAATATAATGTCATATATTTCTTCACATTCTACTGATGATTTACAGTAACACAGCCTATGGTTTTATAACCGTTTTATGGCTGTTTGCATGTAAAGTTTTGAATCGTACATTGGCTTTGATCATTTGCAAGATAAGATTTTTACAGGGAACATGGAAAATTGCTCTTTTGTGTGTCAACCTTTGTTTTCTTTGGAAGCACTTTGTGTCTTGATGTGCGGGCTTTGCTGTTGCACAAAGAATTCTGGTAGGTCACCAGTTGAGCGTGAGATAAGCACAACAGTGCAGTTAACATTGCAGATGTATTATGACTGCAGGTCTTATCATTTGTTCACTTTTTTTCTCGATATGACTGAGCCAGAGTTTACATACATTTGGTGGTCATGGTCAAAAGGAAGGATTGTTATTGGTTTTCCCTTGAAGAGAAAACTGCTAAATTCCTAATTTGAAACAATCAGGAGTTTTGCGAATGGTTAGTAATATTACAGCAATGTACGGCTGTGTAAAAATTTGACCAAAACTGAAACTGATGCATTCAAACTAACAGTGATTATGTTAAGGATCAAAAGCTGATGGTACCCTAACTGGCTGAAATGCAGCCCCAAACCATGATTTGAACCAAAAAATTAACATTTGAATTCATCACTCCGCAAGACTTGTTGCTGCTGTTTTTCAGTCTAGTTTTTGTGTAATTTGACATGCCTCAGTCTTTTCTTCCTGTTTCTCTTTCTTAACAATAGCTTCTTGACAGCCACCCTTCCATTGAGGCAGTGTCTGATGAGGCCTCGGCAAAACATGGTCAAAAAAAAGGTCAGGTACGAGGCCTGGACTGAAAATGAGTGAAAAGGCAGCCAATGTCTGAAGAAAAACATGAACTTAAACTGAAAGACATTCAGAGAGCAAGCCTGGAGAACTACTGCTCAAGACCACTTTAAAAAATTACAAAAAAGTCTGGCTCCTTGGAAGCAAACTATTTTTTTTAATTTAAATGACTCAAGACTTTTGCATAGTGTTGTATATGGTACGTTAATGTTAAGAAGCTACACCTGGATTATTTATGTACACAGCTTCTACTCAGTATCGACTGCTTGCGAAAGTGGATAATGGCAATTCTTTGACCTTAATGTAGAATATTTGATCCTTAAGTCCAGATTAATTTTGCAAAATATTTTGAATCACTCAAAGGGCTCATACCAAGGAGACGCAAAGGTGGGGTCAGGAAGAAAAAGCTGTAGATAATGAGAGGGGACGAGGAGTGCAGCAGCCAATATACTCCTGTTGGAGACCAACCAGATTAGATTAACTGAATATATGTATGTCCATCTAAATATTATATTTTCATATTATTGTTAGCTAAGTGGTATATTGTTTATCATATAAATCCTTATGCTTTGACTCTTCTGTTAAACCTTGATGCCAAAGATTTGAATTAACCACCAATAGAATCTTGTTCCATGGAGGGCTGCTGTAGCCAGCACATCCTGGTTGTCAAGCAAAAGATAAGTGACAGCCTACTTAATCACCTGTAATTTTAGGGTGTTGCCTGGACTACACTTGTCTAAGTAACACTGGGTCAGGGGTTAATAGTTCTATCCGGCTGATAATGTCTTGTTATACTCTAATAATGATTAGACTGTACGGCCTTATTCTTGCACCAGCTCTGATTAGAATGACAGGACTCAGGAGGACTTCTGTTTGCTGAGCCCCACCCTTTTTATCGACTCCTCTCCCCACAGTCTGAAAGGAAGCATCTGCCTGCCCCTCTGTCTCCCCACTGCGCACCACACATGCTCTCTCCCTGTTTCCACAGCCCTCACTGCTATCGCTGCGGCTGTTAGCTATCCGGCTCGCACCGATGTCGGAGCCTCTAATCTCTCTAGCATAAAGGCCATGCAAAGAGAATTTATGTTAGCCTGCCGCGGGAATGAAAGGAGAAGCGGAGAATCGTTTGAGCAGGTTGACAGATAAGGCTCTTGTGCTTTCTTTGTGGTGCTTTTTAAGCCATGTTAAGCTGCTTAATTAGACATAATCTACAGACCCCAGACTGAGGCGGAACTAATGAAGTTAAAAGACTCAAATCCCATCCTACCATCACACTCTCCACTACTCTACACCATCACCCGTGCTTCTCCGTCTCATCATTGCGCTGTCCTATCTGCTGCCTACCATCGTCCTTCCTCCTCCTCCTCACAGCACACTCTGCTGTCTTCCTCCTACCATCCCACTCTTTCCTTTTAACACCACTAATGTCTTCCATCCCACCCAAACATTCTGTCCTGCCTACAGGACTACCTTAAACCTTGAACATGAACAACCCACCCATCATCAGCATAGCTTCTTTAGAGCACTGAATTGTTCCTGCTTAGCAATACCTGCATGTCCTTGGAACAAATGAAAATGTAACACATTGAACCCCACAGATAAATGTTATTAAATGTACGATATTAAATCCCCCTAAATTAATTTAGACATTTATATACTTACATTTGAAATTAGAAACCAACCACCAGACTTTAAGTAACAAATTCAATAACTCAGCATAGAATTAGTTTAGGCCACAAAGTCGAGCTCAGCTGCAGCCCCGGTCGGCTGTTATGAGTGCCAGTCAGCATCACCTGATGATTCGGCTGATACTCTTCCTATACATCCAATTGGCAAATCTTGTGTAGGGCACACTGTTTAAGCCGCTTTAGCTGCTTTAGCAGCTTTACCCTGTCATATCTATTTTCACTGATACTGGCTCTGTTGTCTGCTGGGGATTGGAGGTCGTCTTTCCACGTACACCTAGGCTACTGTTAGTATATATTTGCGTAACTCAGAAGTTTTAACCTTTTGATTGTGAAGTGCTCAAACGATTCAGATTAGAGTACATGCTTTTTGTAAACTGACAGATAATATCACTAATCACAAAAATGTTCAACTAATTCCTTGGCCCCATTGTGGTGAAGACCACATTAGATAAATGCTCCAGTTCCTGGCACATTAAGAAGTATGTATACCAAAGCATTTTTTTCTCAAGGCCAGCAAATTGTTTTCAATTTTTTTTTTTCAAGCTGCAAAAACACCAGAAGTGTGACGGAGAACCGAGTGTCTTTTCGGTGGTGAGCGCTGAACGTCTTTTCTATCCAGATGGATGGCTGAACATTCATAGGTCGGCACATCCATGGGGCTTAAAAAAAAAGTTAAACTCTGGGTAGAATGCAGCACTCATCACTGTCGCTTTTTACCCCCAGGAAAGGTTGGGTGGGACAAAGGCTACACAACCAGCTATTGTGTCACTGGAGGAAAAGTTATTACTGTTGATCTGTTTGTACCAAAGAACATTTCCAAACTACCATACTAATACTGATATGAAATCTAATATTTGGAGGAACATATTGTTAATTTTGTTCCGTGGGTCTACCTGTTAAACAGCATTCAGCTAGGAACAGCTGCTTGCAACACATTCCTCCTTTAGATTCTTTTATATTATAGCAAGTTAAGGCATCACAGCTTTCAAAGCGCTCTCAAACACTTCCAACAGAGTGTTTGCAAAAGAGCGTCAGGCCTTTTCATCTGGCAAAAAACATAGTGTACACATCTCTATTATTTGTGGCTTATAGAGCTTGTGCCTGTTCTACCTACATCTTGGGAGGGAGGTTGTGCAAATGTACAATATTCTATACTGTTTACTGATTTCTCTTCAAGTAGCAGCTAGCCTCCTTCTCCTACTTTTGCGGGCTTGGTTTCATCGTTGCAGTGAAAAATCCTTCTCTCATCTTGATAACGTGACATTTTATTGAAACCGCATCTTGGAGCCAAGAAACTGTGGTGAGATTACAGTATTATTGTGAATGGTAATGCAACACAAATGGGGAATACAGCATTCTATGCTTTGATAAATACTGCATATTAAAGGCAGTTCAGGGCATACAAACTCTGTATTTCTCTCCATGCAAACAATGCTTCTCATCTAAATTGACAGATGTGTGATAAAGTTCATAAAGAATGTGGCACATGAAAGAAAAAATATAATGAGGCACTAATTGTTGCTCCGTTCAAAAATAAAAGCGGTTGAAGTGGCACAGAGAGCGTGGCAGGTTTGCCAAATAACTTGTTAAAGTTGAGCGGTATAGCCAGAGTAGGCTGTCTTTTAATTTTTGACCTATGCAGCGCTTCCAGACTGCCTGCCCTTGTTTTTATGTTGTCCCTCTTCCCCTTCCAGTAAAAAGAGGATGTTTGTCGTGTCAGTAGCAACACTTCTCTTCCCTAATCCCACCATGGGAAAGTCTCTACCCTGTCAGTGTATGCGAACATTTATCTGTAGGTGGGGTGAGTGATCCCTCATCTTCCTAGCTTTAAATAGGCTTTATTAATACACCAGCTTTTGATGTGACCCGTTGCTGCTGCTTTTGCTTTACATATCTCTCCATATCTTGCAATACCAGCTTCTTTATTTTAGCTGAAGCTGAACAGCAGTTTTTTTTTTTTTTCCCCTTCACAGAGACGTGGCTGGCGTGCTAGCTTGTAAACGCTCGTCCTCTGTCCAGGAGGAGATTGCAGCTGACCATTGTTGGGTTTCATCATTGTCATGAATGCTCTGCTTCACTGTTGATTGCCTGTCAGATAATTTTCTTCACCCCATTATCTTTTAGCCTCTCCTTCATATCCTCCTTTAACCCACCTCATCTTAACCCATAATGCTCATATTCATTTGCACTGTCAATCTCATTCTCTTCACTCTTTCTTACAAGTGCTAGAGTATATTTACATCCATTTAGACAAAGCAAATGCAAACATTGCCTAAATTTTTAGAATGGAAATTGCTTTTAGCTCTTATCAGCTGTAAAAAATGTAACATGTTGTCCCTGTGCACCCTGCTCCATCCTCTCCTGATGAGGTAAACCTCTCTCCTCCTTCCCCCCCGAATTGGTCTCTTTGCTGCCCGGTATCATGGTACTGTTGAGTAGATCTGAGGGCTGCTGCATTCTGGTTTTGCTTGATTAGCCAGTGTGTGATGCTGTAGGCAGCTTTGTTTTGTTGCTGAATGGACTGTTCCACTGAGAGCGCAGCCGACGACAAGGAGAAGAGGAAGGAGGGGATGGAGAGGAGAAGGGTGGAGTGGAAAAGGAAAAGCAGGAAAATGCTGGGAAAAAAAGAAGATAAAAGCTATGGGGGAAGGATATAAAAAGAGAAGTGGGGAGTAGATAAATGAGTCAGGAGAGAAGGCTGGAGCAAAGGGGAAAGCAGAAATGAGGAAAGGACTGTGATGCAGAGGAGAAAAGAAGAAAGAAATGACCTCTTCTCCTGTGGAGAGGGAAGATAACTGAGTGTTTAGAAATGCTGAGGTGGACAGAAGCCATATCTTCCACCAACACAGCACCTGCTAGTCTGCCTGCCTCCTCCCATTCACTGACCGACTTTCTATTGTGGGTATTTGTGCGCTTATGAGTGTCTTTCTGCCCTTGGAAGTGTGTGCATGTGAATTCACGTTATTATGCATACATTTAGTGTGCCAGTTTTGTTTCCACCCATGACCAGGCTGAGATTTTGTGCTCAAAACATGACAAATCCCAGAGTCCCTGCACTGCATCACTTTAATACATGCATGGTGGTCTTTAATAGCTTTTCATGTAAAATATGGAAAGTGGTCTCTTTTAATAGTTTCACCTTTTAGCGTCTACACAAATTCCGAATCTGTGTAAATCTGTGGGACCAGGAGCAATGCATCCTTTCAGAAGTTGGGTTGAATGGTGTGATTGCTGCATTGTTGGTTAACGTGATCATGGGCGTGGTCACTGAAAAGGCAGTACAGCAGAGGAGTGACCAGGCTGTATTTGCTGAATGATTTAAATTAAACAAAAAAAATAAAAATAAAATCCAGATTCCCCTGACCACTAATGTGGCCCCGGTGCGTTATTGCATTTATTTGTGGTCTACAAAATATTACGGCGCTTCTGCAGCTGTGAACAGCTCTGCACTGTAGATTCTGTTTAGTCAGCCAGCTGTCATTTGTGCTGAAATTGTTCAGCTAGATGCACTTGGATAAATCGTAGCAAATGACTCCCTATTGCAGACCAGTTCACACATTTAACATTAAGTAGTACTATAACTGATCATTTTTCAATAGTTGTTGTCTTTGTAACCAGTAAAATCAACAGTTAGGGGCTTCGACATTTAGTGGTCCTTGCTCACTCCCAACAGCTTCTGTCTACAAATACACCTGTAAACATGGGGGTGGGGCAACTCAACATAAATCCGCACCTGTTCTTCTACCCTACCTCATCCTATTCTTTGCCTGCTGCCCGTCTGATGATAACTTTGTATTCATCTGGGTGCAGACAGATGGTGGATGATAAGAGAGCCCAAAAAATTTGGGTTATCTTTTCAGTATGAAAAAGGATGTTTTTTTGTGCTTTCATGCCTTTCTTCCTGTTTTGTTTTTGCAAGTGTGTAATTCATTGTGCCCGTGCTAGCATGGATGTTTGGTTTTGTGGAAGCAGACTGTGTTGTAGATGAAATAAAGCCCACTGTGAGTGCTGACAGGATTGGCTTGTTAGCGCTGATGGGGTGGATGAATGCTGAGGACTGTGGGCTAGAATGGGATGGCAAAATATGCAGTGCTTTCCTTCTACTGTACTTGTCTGATTTCCGCAAATCTCTCTGGATAAATTCAAGGTTGTATACTATAAAATGAAAATATGATGACGATAAGACCCCTTGAGCTTCTTCTTTGCTATCTCCAAGCCTCACTTTCTCTGTCATTGCCTTCCCGTTCTTATATTCTTCTGTCTATTAAGTGATTTTTCTTCTATTGCATCCTGTTGTTGTTCCTTGTCCCTGAAACCATTTTGCTCCTTTTTCTTGTTATATGTTTCCACTTCTCCCTTTTGTAAACGGTTTGTTTAATACATGATTGGAAGAACACGCATGCATGCATGCATGCATGCATGCATTCACACAAATGAAAGGCTGAAGTAAAGAAGCTCCTTATCTTTCCTACCAGAGACACTTTCATGTGCTTGCATGCAGATGAATAATATATGTGGATGCACACACACATAAGTAGCCCTATTCGATTGGTTGTGATGCTGACATGGGCCGTTGTATGCCGTGCGTTTGCACTCTCTGGAACACAACTCTGTGTGTGTGTGTGTGTGTGTGTGTGTGTGTGTGTGTGTGTGTGTGTGTACTTGGCTGACTGCTGGCACTGTGAAGGGATGTAGAGTCTCTAGGGGCCTGGTGATGAATGGGAGTGTTGTCAGTAGTCAGGTCCAGCTGCCTTTGTGCTGTCTTTATGCTGCATGTTCCCCTATTATACCACAAGCGCTGCATGTTTGGTGCACAGAGAGACAGTGTGGGCGGGCTTTGTTGTTAATGTGGATTCAATGAAACAATTCTTATGCGAAAAGGGTGTTAAGATGTTCACGTGCGATACGTGTGAGAACAAGTGCTCACACATTTGATTAATGCCTTAAAGTTGTGTGTAGAATATTTAAACGCACAATTGTGTGTGTCTGACAACGCACACTACATAAAACAGCTTTTCTGTCTTCATTTGAGTGGATAATTATGTGTCGCTAGTTTGGAATCGGGACGAAAGGGTGTCTCCTGTGCCGGCATGTAGATTTGTCAGTGTGAGAGAATTCGGCTCTGAGAAAATGCTGTCAAAGCAGAAGCTGGATAATTTGCCTGCAGACACAGTCATGATACAGTGACGTGTGTGTGCATACATTTGCCTTTCAGAAGGCCGGCTGTATGGTTTACAGATTGTGTGTATGAAGAAGACTCATAGCTCTGTGCAGAGGTCTTTTTTTTTTTTTTTTTCCCCTGCCAACTTACACAAAACTTTGTCCCACTGGAATCTCTTAGAAAATCAGGAGAGAATGATGAGTACACTTAAAGATAATAAACCCCTGCTTCTCTGCTCTGTACAGAGGAATCAGGTTGTAGTTTGCATTGATTGGGTGGGAAGCAGGTACTTGTGGGATCCAAAAAGTTAACATACTTTATGGTAATGCAGTTCGTGCTATATACTGACACTTTACTAACACTTTCCACGGGTGCTGATTCATGTGCTGACAGTTCTATAGGAACCTGTGCTCTGGTAGTGTGTTCTGATTTCTGGCTGAGTCAATGAATCTAGCATGACTGTGCATAAATTGCTGTGCTCACCATCTGGCAGGCATCTCTCTGGGTGCTGTGGTGGTATGTTGTTGCACTGTAGACTCGCTGCTCACGCAGCCCAGTGAGACGTCTTATCACTGGAGATTAATGCCTTTTCAAGGTTGGTTTACAGCATTTTACAGACATTATTTGTTCTGCTTTCTGTCCTGTTGTGATTGAGACGTTACTGAGTAGCTTGATCTTGGAAAGTGAGGATGTTTGTAAGCGAGGATGCAAAGTTTCTGAGCTGTGATGAAGAGTCCCAGCTTCCTCCTTATAATGAACACTGTCCTGCTTGGGTTAAATGACATTTAATGTTTAGCAGGCCTATATAGATAAAAATAGCTTGACACAATGTGGAGAAGGACACCCATTTGTATGCCCTAGACCTATTAGAGTGCAGGAAACTTGTCATCTTGTTCTGTTAAACGGCTAATATTTCCAGTGATAATATTCTGGTAAAAAAACAGGCAACAAGCTAAATGAACTCACCTTGCTGTTTATTTTGAGAAGCATTTAGCAGTACAGGTAATAATGACAAAATTACAGCAAGGCTCTTTGTTATTGTTGGATGCACAGACACACTCCCACCTCCCTCTGCTTCTTCGGGGATCTAAATGGGAATCTGACTGGAGGTAAACATGTCATTGTGTAGAGCAGCCAGCAAACAGACAGCCTGACAGACCAGTTAATGGGGAGATGAAGGGATAGGGTTTAATAAGCAGCGTAGTGGATTTATTTAAACAGGGCAATATTTACCAGTCTGGACAATGTCTGATTGATTTTAAATTGACCTCGCTGTATCTGGCCACATCGTTTGTGTTTAAATTCTTATTTAATTCTGTTCATTCATTATCATTCTCCCCTCATTGTGTCAAGCTCTTGATTTAGCTCCTATCGTAGGTTGTTTCTACTGAGGGAAGAGCCACACTTGAAAACCTAAACATCAGAGTGGATTCTGGGACTGGGGCCAGGAGCAGTCTGTTGCTACTGCCATGCGCCAAGGATTTTAAAGATTATTGGACAATAGGAGCTTATAATAGTAATCTAGTCTATAAATTGAAAAGCTGTAGAATGATTCTGGCTGTTTTTGCACAGAGAAAGTATCGATTGGTTATAGTAATGGGCTTCAGTTTGTGACTCAGCTCTTCACTTTTACCTTTTTTCACTTCCAGGGACTTTCTTTGGCTTTCACTTCCTTTCACCCTTTTCTTCTCCCATGGCAGCGACTCTCCAGAGTGCAATAGAAACAAGGCTTTATCTGGCTTAATTTGTTTATTCCTTTCTTTCCGGGCGTTTTTCACCCTCCCTCACACTAGATTTTATCACTATTGGATGTTTAGCTGTATCACACTGTTCTGTAGCTTGGCTTTATGAATGAACTCACTGAAGGTCATTTGGTCATTGTTCCTGATGAGCCTTTGCACACGCAGCTCACACATATTTCTCTTATCTCTTGGTATGAACAAAAAAAA
>VUQJ01003515.1:3213-20970 GCA_015108635.1 Andinoacara biseriatus
GGCAGGTAACAAAATCTAATGTGGGATCAAAGTTTAGTGGGTGTGGCTAGAGGCTGTATCAGGCGTGATGGAGGTTGTGAGGAGGGTTTGTTTGGGGTTTTTTTTGTTTTGAACACAGATTGAGCAGGCAGACACATATGTTTTATTATGGATATGGTTTGATTTACTGATTTACAGCTGAGAGCAGACAGAGGAAGCGACACAAATGATGGGGTGGGGGGGTAGGGGGCAAATGGTATCTGCTCCCTTGTGCAAAGAGGAACCAGATGAGCACTGCCAGAGCCCTACAAAATGACCTCCAGCAGGCCAAGAGTGTGAATGTTTCTGGCTAAGCAATGATGATGATACCTGGTTTCATTTGGCGAAGAGTATGAAGGCAGTTATATAACACTTTTCTACTCTGACTGAGCACTCAAAGCGCATATATAACACATCTGCATTCACCTCCATGGTTAACTAAGCTTTTTATTGTCTAACATTCACACACATTCACACTTGCTTGCGTGAGAGAGCAACCTGGGGTTCAGTATCTTGCCCAAGGATACCCGGAGCCAGGAATCGAACCGCTGACCTTCTGATCACTAGGTGACCTGCTCTACCGCCTGAGCTACAGCCACCCCATTAGGAGCATACCATTATCAGTCATGCATACAAGTATACAGGGGCCATACTAATACTGAGTACTATTTTGAGTTGCTGTAAGAAAATTTTGGCCAAATGGACTAGCCTGTCATATTATTTTTTATTTTTTCACTTGATTTTCAAGGTTTCTTTGAATTCAGCCTTCTGTAGGTTGATAATTTCATTTCCCTCAAGCAATGGGGCATTTCTAACACATTACCCAGTTCATATCAGTATACGTAGATATCCAGCTGATTTTTTTTTCCCATTGAGATCTGATGTGCTGTCAAAGTATCCTTTTATTTTTTTTGAGCAGTGTAAATGATAAGCGTTTCTGAGGTCCAAATTGGTAAAGATAGTAGCTTCTTTCAGTGGTTCAAATGCTGCACTGATTAAAGGCAGGGGATATTTATTCTTTACTGTGATCTGGTTTTTGACCTCCATAGTCAGTGCAGTGGTGAAATGTTTTGTCTTTCTTGGTGACAAAGAAGGTGACTGAGGTCAGATGGAAGAGGGAATGAAGGCATGTAGAAAGACAAACCAACTGGGAATCCTTCCAAATTTCCACTCTGTCATTAGGTTGTGCAAGTATAGGCAAGGATACTCTGTTCTGGTGATCTCTGTAGTGGCCAAATAACCCCTAAATTGATCATGCAAGCTTTAAATAAATGTCTCAAAGAGCTGAATTTCCCCCACCCTGATTCAGTGGGCCAGTATGGGATAATGTCCTGAACTATCACTTATGCTGCCAGAGATTCAAAAGTCTATAGACAGAATAGTTGTAGGGTCTTTGTCCTACAATAGAAAGCACCTTGAGGCGACTGTTTGTTGTGATTTGGTGCTATGTAAATACAATTGAATTGAACTCTTCTAGGGTAAGGGGGTAATTAAGCTCAGTTAAGAAGTTATTGAAAGGCAATGTTTTAATATGTGTAGTATAAATACATTTTTGCCCATTCTAAAGCCCTTTCCTTCAAAAGACTAGCCATATATGAAACCTTGGCACATTGATACCTTGATACCTTGATGTGAGAATATGGAATAGGGATGACGGCCAAATACAGGCAAGCACTGGAGCAAAAACCCAGTGCACCAATATAACCCCCCTCAGCATGCCTCAGACATGGGGGATGAGGCATCCCAGAAGGGAGGTGGGGAACCTGGTGGGGCTTCAGCAGGGGTTAGAACTGGTGACTGAGTTCTTGATGGGGCTGGCGATTTGAGGAGACATCCGATTCTAGCAATTTGTTTGGGGGGTTTTCTGATGTTGTTCCAGCAATGTGATCTGTTTATCTCTGTGATCAGATAATCTGTTCTAGCATAATCTAGCATAATCACTTGGTTAGTGAGAGCATATCTGAACTGATACCAAGTCTACAGAATCCCATGTCTGGCCAGATCATTGTCATAATGAACTTAGAATAGATTAGTCCACATGCAGACAACAACAGCAGCTCAAAGGATTTAGTAACAGAGGCTAATCTGAGCTGTAAATAACAGTTGCAGACAGCAAGTGAGTGGGCAGGCAGGTCAGTTGTCAACATCCAGTTCCAGCGAGATTTAGGGGGTCCACAAAACCTTTCCAAGGAAACCTTGAGGAGCTGAAACACACACACACACTTCCAAAATGGAGACAACATGTAAGTCACAAAGCATGAGGTGAATCCTGAAGTTACTGTTACTGTAGCTGAACAATCTGGCAAAAGTGGATGGAAGAAGGTGGTCCTTATATGCACAGGAATAATGAATAATGGAAGTCAGGTGTGCCTGACAGTCCTGATTACCTGCCACAGCCCAGGGCAGCAACCTGCCATGCATTCACACCTGAGCAAGAGAGAAAGAGCGAGAGAAAGCACAAGTGAGAGGGCATTAGCAAGAGAAAGCATGAGGCACTGAAGGCAAGGGGCCCATGACACCACTAAAGTAGCTTTTTTTTTCTGTCTGTTAATGTTTAGTTCTTCGGACTGACATCATGAAATGTTGAATTTCTTCCTACCAAAGTGCTTGTGAGGAGTAAATAAACTTTCTTTTGAGTTTCAACACATTGAGAGAAATTGACTTTAGCCTGGGGACTGTAGTCTTGTGAAGGACATTAAGAAGAAATTTGATATCGTCACCAAAGTACCCTTGGCCAAGGCCTTCTTTTCTATCATTTTTTTGTTTGTTTCTTTGCTTATTTTTTGGGGGGTGCGGTGGGGTTGGGGTGGAGGGGGGTATGGTACATCTGTATTACGAGCACAGATCTGACAGACATCATGAGTTCAGTTGATCTAGTCTTTGGCTTGAATGCATTACCCTTACAGCCTCTCAGTAGGGATTGGGAAACCATTTTTGAAGTACCCTTGAGCAAAGCTTGTCTGGAAAACTTTCCCTATGCTAAAGCATGTTTGTTATTTCATCTTAGTGTGCATATGCTGTTTAATTTGTTATACTTCCACTTCAAAAATTGTAATTATTTCTGCTTTGCTGAAAGGGCTCTTTATTTAATTTCATTTGCCAATATGCCCTTAAAGGAAGCATTGTGCTTATCTTACTCCACCAAGCTGTTTAATCATCTGGTATTATTTTCAGCTTTGAGTCACAACCCTATCTACTGACCCTTCAATGCACCTAAGGTCTCTCAACCAAAAAAAGATGTTTCTACACAGTAAAAGTAAATGAAGATAAAGTTAAAAGTTTAATACACTGTGTATGAAACTTTGACCAGCCTCTTGTTACTTTCTTGTTACCTCTTGTTGCTTCCAAAAAAAAATCAAGCAAAGTACACCTCTTAACTGTCTTAAACCACAATCATTTGCTGGTACCAGTACACTTTTTTAATGGTTGTTATAGTCGTAGAAAGTACATAGCCTTACTTGCTAAATTATTGCCGTTGGCTAGTTTGAAATGCCTGTTCCTAGATTGTTATGCGATACAATTATACCCAAGCCGCTATACGTGTTTGAATACATTTGGGTCCATTTTAAAAACTGATTAGAACTTAGCATTAAGATGATAGCATCCATTTTTATTCATTGTGTTAGCAAAGAAGTTTGTCTGAACAAACTCTTGAAAAGCTTGCTCAGACAGACAACTCTGAAGCTGGGAGACTGAAAAACCTTGTTCACAGAATCTTCATTGAGCAAGTAAAAAAAATAATAATAATGATGGTAATTGAAGCATATTGCAAATCCTTACAGGTGTGTTCATCCATTCTTTCCATTGCTCCCAGCATGATTAGAGTGTGTTTATGGTTCTCAGGCTGGAGTCCCCCACTCGGACCCTAACTCTAGAGGCCCCCAGAGGTGTGGAGGTCAGTGCTGGAGTGGGAGACTTTACGGCGTCTTGTAGAAAAGACCTCCTCTTGCAGTCCTCAGAAGGAGAAGTAAGTGTGTGTTTACTTTTTTTTGCCATTTGTGTGTGCGTGTGTTTGTGAAAGTCTTTGTGTTTTTTTATTGTTATGTTTTAGTGTCGGGTTTCTGTAAGTATCTGGGAGAGAAATGGAAGTTAGAAGCTGACAAAAATAGCTATATTTATGTGTGAATGCAGGACAGCACAAACCAGTGGGGTATTTGTGTTAGTGTGTGCGTGGTCTTTAGACTCTGTGGCACTCTATAGTGTTGGGCCTGCTTCATTAAAGTACCTTATTAGGCTAATGAGCATCATCAATCCATGCGACCTTGTCCTCCTTTTTCTCCCCTCCTCTGCTCATCACTCCTTTCTTCCTCTTTTCTATTTGGGAAAAGTGACTTCATTAAAGCTGGTTTGATGAGGTTCCCTGTCAGTTGTTGCTGCTGTGTGTGTGTGTTTGTATGTGTAAGTGTCATTGTTAGCCTGTTATCTCACTGTCAAGCTCTTTGCATAGCAGCCTGCCACATTGCGTGAGCACCGAAGCAGACTTAGCCATTATCCTTATGTGTGGCTGTAAGTGTGTGTATATGTAAGTGTGTGTCAACCTGCCATATTGCATGTCTGCTGGAGCATAGTGTGTCATTAACTTACTAATTAACAGAAGAATGACCCCCTCTCGTTGCACTCACTGTCATTGTCAGTCACACTCACAAACTGACTTCAAACACACACACACACACACACACACAAACACATATTCACCAACAGACACAAATAAGTAAAAGTTGGGTTCTCCTTCTCCATTTCTCATTTCCTGTATTCTATCACAATCTTCTCTCTTCATTCTTCTCGTTCCTTCTGCTGCTGTTGTTTCTTAGTGCTTTATTCTCATTTCCTTATCTTTGTTCTTCCACTGGGCCTTACTTGTAAAAAAGAGTACACAACAAATGGTGCATATAACTTGATACTGACTCAATACACACAAAGAGGTGTATGTATAGACACAAAGAGGTCTCTAAATTCTAGTTATAGCATACAGAAAAAAGATTCTAATAATAATAGTAATAATGATATGGTAGAGCTAGAGGAAAATAACTAGAGGGCGAATCCAATATGTTTAGCCATACAGACTATACAGGAGTGTAGTTGATTATGTGTAGAGGGCACGGCAAGGTTTAGTGCATTGTGTGGTAGTTATGGTAAAAAAATGGTATAATAAACGTAAATGAACATAAACACCTGTTTTGCAGACAGTAATGTGTGTGTATCTGGACAATAGTCCTTTAGTCTAAATACTAATTATACATCAGGCCTTGAGAAATTATAGATATTTTACACAGTAATGTGCTTTACGGTGCAAATTCCGAAGTCATGTTTAATGATGTATGAAAAATATAGTGTAGTCATCTTTTTAACTGCACAATCATAACAGTGTCTGTGTTATTCTACAATACGGTTATTGCTTAGACTACATTATTGAAAATTATTAAATCTCGGACTCACTGGAAACGCTGTCACTTCAGAGATACCAAAATACTTTGTTTTATTCCAACCTGCCATATTTTCAGTTAATGAGGCGTTATGGTTCGTGATAGCGTTAAACCCTCATCACCATTGTAGGAAATCAGGTTAAACACTGGCTGTTCTGAGCCACATTTACTGGTGATTTTTTGCCTGTTCTACCCAGCAGAGGTTCTCAGTGTTGTTAACCATCTGTAACTCCCACATCACCTCTCCCAACTTTCCCCTTCAGCTTACTTGTTCCACTTATTTTGCTTGGAGCATTCATGCTCTCATTTCACCACAACATACCTGGTCACTCAACTTCTTTTAATGGCATTGCCTTCATTACATTCTACGTTTTGTTTTGTTTTGTTTTGTTTTGTTTTGTTTTGTTTTGTTTTGTTTTGTTTTGTTTTGTTTTGCTTCTACACTTGGGGACAAAAAATCAACCATACTTAACTTTTTTACTTTGTACCAAATAAACAAGTCACAGACGTGACACAAAGATATGTTTTGTCTAATAACTGAACATTTTGCCCTTGTGAAAGACACCTCAAACAAATTTAATGGTTTTTTATCCAGATCAAGTGGAGAGAAGACTTATGGTATCACCTTGTAATTTGCATTTCTAATAGCAATACTTGCACAAATCTAAATATGCAAAATAATCTGAATTTAACAGTAAGGGTCTGCAAGTGGTTTTATATTGCTGTTTTGAGAGTTGTCAGGTGAAACAATGGAAGGGATTATGCAGCTCTTCCAAAAAAGGAATCTTCCAATATGAAAAATCAATATCTTTTTGCCACACAGAATCTGTTTGGTCTATGATTTGGTACAAGTAAAAACAAAAAGAAAGTGTTATAAATGGAAAACATTCAGGTAGACGAAAGATGTCAAAGCACCGGGACAGAAAATTCAAATCAATATGAGAAATGGGCTGAATGAAAGAGGATTTACATACAGAAAAGCCAAACAAAAACCAGAACTAACCTAGAGGGGAGAAGACAACGCTTACAGTGAACTAAACTGAAGCAGTCGTGGTCCGTGTGTGACTGGATGAAAGTGATGTTTAATAGTGATGACGTCTTCTTTGGCCAAGGAAGTGATGCTAAAACTTTTACCTGTTGCCCTTTTAATGCAACATATAAAGGTGACTGAAAAAACAAATTTTCTCACTCATTTACACGAGGGGACGTGGGAATGCGCAGGGGGGTGCTGAAATGTTCTCATTCTGCCACATTATTTTCCTCAGGTTTGGTTTGGTGAAGATGAAGGGATTTTACAGTGTGATAATGCCACCAAGAAAAGAGTGTAAAAGGTTATCATCAGGAAACACGTGTCAGCTCAGTAATATGGCCAGCAACGCCAATCTGAGTGAAGATTTTAGGTCGAAATTGAAAAGGGGCATGGCTCAATCCTGTAAATTGGAATCAGTTATATTCCTAATTCCACTTTTTTTTCTCCTGCATGTCATCTAAAAAAAAAAAGCAACATACTAATAATTAAAATAATTTAAATTAATTTGTTTGAGGAGTGCCAGAGTGAAGCCAGAATGTTATTAATAATATTTAATATTTTTATTTATTTTATTCTTTATCATTTTAACCATGGGTTGTAGCTTCCACTCCAAAGAGAGTTCCAGAACATGTGATTTTCACTTGAATGACAACAGTCCCTGTGACATACAGAGCAAGCTTACAAGGAATTCTATAAGAGGTTATGAACTTTTGAAGTGTTCAAAAGTATTAAAAATCCCCTAGGATGGTCTGGTTCCAGTGAATGGGTACTCATTCAAACAGTGAAACGTTTCTAGGGACAGAGCGTGTGTGAGTCTGCAAGTTGGATGGCATTTGTTTTTGGGGGGTTTTTTTAATCCTGTTTTGTGAATGTTTTTCATACATGGAAAAGAGTCATTCAGTCACCTGCTTAGCAGTGCACATGATATATTAAAGTTTGTCTTTTAACCAGAGTAACTTGAAATTTGTACTGCGATACAGACAATTTTGAATGTGTGCATGATGGTTGTCTTCTAATGTGGCTTGTTTGTGACCACCATGTAATTATGGCTGTACATTTTTACAGCTTCAAAGAATTGAAAAAAAATTTTTTTACAAGTCTTTTTCCCTCTTATTTCATCGTCTCCTCTCAAACTTCACTCCTGAGCATGTCTCTCATTCCCTGTCATTTAATTATTACCTCATCTCATTTCCCTTTCTCTCCTCCTTTGTCTCACTCCTCACCTTTCCTATGTCCTACTCCTCCTTTCTCTTCTTCTCTTGTATTTTTGTGTAACCTTCTCTTTCTACATCTTCTTCTCATCCTCTAAATCCCGCTTCTCCTCTGCAGCCTTGCAGTCCTTCATCTCTCAGTAACCCAGCCTATCTAATTAACTTTCCACTGCCAGGGTTATACATCACTGTAGCTGTCACTTCACAAGGAAAGGGGAGGGGAATTTTAATTCTTACCACTTTTCTGTCATCTCTTCCTTTCTCTCTCACTCCGCCCGTTTCATATGTTTAGTCTTTGGTCTCTTTGTGGTCTTTGTTCATCCATTATCTCTCTCTGTTTCTGTCTCCATCTCTGTCTGTCATCCCTGCATAAATAGATGTCTCCCTATTGATGGTGAACATTAGCATGAGGCAGAGTGTAACAAGGGTTGTGGTGTGGGCCTTTAGCAAGGCGTGATACCATTAAAGGCTTGAGAAAATGAAGGATTTGTGGCGCACTGCTTCTCAACCTCCTCACCCTTTATTACAGCACTTGTCAGCTTTAGATTAACAGAAAGAAAAACCTTGTTCACCAAAGGTATAAGTTTAGAAATGCCAAAGAGGGCTTATGTGAAAAGGTTTAAGTTATCCAAATATAGAAACGAACAAGGTCAGACTTGAAAAGAATACAGCCAATAGAATATAATCTGTTACGGAAATGGCTGGCGGGAGAAGATATGAATGAACCTAAGAATAATTACTGTGGAAAAAAGCATTATCATGGCATTTAATCTGAGCGCCAAACAGTTCCCTTAAGAGAAGAATCTGAAGCTACGCTTTTTACTAGAGTGCAGGAGCATGTTTCCAAATGGCTGAGAGGCTCGCGCGAGGGATTCAGGCTGTGGCAGTTTTTTTTTTTTTTTTTAACATTTCTCAGGAGCAACTGATGGAACACATGTTCAGCTGATCACCCTATCTGAAACTGAGCTTGTTCCACAGCATGACGCACACATACTCCATCAACGTCCAAGTACTGCGCAACTCCATAACTCTAATTACCAGTGCAATGGCTAAATACCCAGGGTCCGTTCACAATCCCTTTATTTCAAAATATCATCAACCTTTTCCAGAAAATGAAGGATGGGGAGTATGACGATGGTTTTTTTTATGTGATTTTTTTCACCATCGGACTACCTCGTAATGCAAAGACCTGTTAAGTTTGTATTTTTTTTCTATGTATTTTTATTATTATTATTATTATTATTATATGGAATATTTGGGTTGTGACTCTTATCAAAAAATAAGTTGTGGCTTTATGTCATCCTTCTCATGGAAAAATTGGAATTCCATATGGAATCTCCAACTCAGTGACATTCAAGCTTCTATTTATTAATCATAGGTCAGTGCCTGTGACCCGTGTGTACCAGAAAAAGCAGCCAGTTTTCAAAGAAAACCTTTGAAAGAACATAAAACAAAACATAAACTAATTAGGGGTGGCTTGAGACTTTTGCACGGTAATGTACTCCATTTTAATAAAACCAGATATTGAGAGCGATAATGTCCACACAGTCCACATAGGTTAAGGTGGATACAGTATGTGGATCAAATACAGAACTATCATCCAGGAGACTACAGTTACAAAATGATGACCAGTCTGGTTTGAACAGAAATAAAAGTAACTTTTCATTTGGGAAAATAAAACTTAAGTACTATGTTGTGCTTTAACGAGGATCTGGAAATGAGCAGAAAACGTCTGCCACCTGTTATGTTACAATCTCATTATTGCAGATGAGACACACACACACACACACACATACACATTTAATCAATTTTAAACTTATACTATTTAAAATAAGGCTTAAATATCTTTCACTATTTTAACGTAGTAGATCATGAAAGAAAATATGATGAACAATGAAGAAAAAGGTAAAGAGATAAAAATATGAAGCTGCATATTAAATAAGCCAAAAAAGGCAAAATATGATATGAAAAAGAAAATTAAAGTAGTATATTCACTGCATTCATCTTTGCCTTTACCTTGATCTTAGATGGCCTTTGGGGACACTGAAATACTGGTCATCCAGGGCATATTCACCCCCTTTTGCTTTTGGGGTCTCTGCTGTCAGCCTGAGTCAGTCAGGGATTCATTTGTGGCCTGTTGAGACCAGAGCACATGCAGGCATAGCCAGATCTGACATGGCTCTGTCATACTGTGTCCTCAGTGTGGGTCAGAAGCTTCTTTTTTTTTTGTCACCAACTCTGGTTCTAAACTGTGAGCATCTGTCAACATTTTAAAATCACATGAGCTTAATAAATTATTTATGATGATGTTGAACTTTTTAAATATAGCCTACTTTTCCATCACTGCATATAGCCTAATCATTGACCATGAAGAAAATCTGCTGAAATATGTTTTCTGTCTGATTTCCACTGATCCCTCTTACTTGCTCTAACTCAAACCACTGCTATATTGTTTCTTCCAAATAAATTACACTGCAGGATCCTAACAATTATTCTTTACCTTAGGACAAGCCTTTTTTTTTTTTAATCTAAGGAGTGCCTTTTTGTAGCACTGACCTTTCCCACAATGATGTTCCAGATGTCGCTTTTGTGAGCAGTTTGCACTTGCAAAGTATTTTTCTGTACTTTCTCTTTCACAGAAGTATTCTCTTTTTGGTGTCTCTCCTTGGTATGTGCTGTCATGCTGCTTCCCAAGGGAAGCACATCTGTAAAACCTATGCCTTTGTATATTATGAGATTGCTCACATTATCACATCATCAGACCTCATGTTAATTTGCCCTTGTAAATCTGGCCCCTAAAGACACAGGATAATAAGCAGCTTGAAAGGCAGAAAAAAATGATTTCCACAAATGGCATTCAGGGTTTCTCTAAAGATCATACTTTACCCCTGAGCCGTTTTATCACAATGAAGCCCAATGATGCAATGTCTAGAGCAGCTCCCTCATCAGACAGTCCATTTGAAAATGGTCCATTATGAGGACATGTGTTATCCATACAGAGGAACATCTGATTGGTACCTAGATGACAGATTCAAGTCCACGCCATTTTTGTGACGTTTATGAATATTACAATCACGGGCGTTTTCTCATATAAATTGCACATTCTTTCACTGCTTGATGTAACAGTGGTTTTGCATTTCACATAACCTTTTGCAGTTATCCTCAGTTAACCACATCCATCTCAACATGCCCCTTTGAATTAGAAAGATTTGTCCCTACTAGTTAAAATAACTGGGGAAATTAAACCCATATTGCAGTGTCTTTTTTTGGATTATTTCCACATGAATCACATGCTTTTTGACTCAACAATATTTTTTTTTCAGATAATTATTTTCTAGATTTGAGTTGCGATGTGGTTTTTACACAGAATTTGGACTTTTTTTCTTTGAAGCATATAATATATTCAATGAGTAAAGATTTTAAATTATTAATAAATTAACCATCAGTTTGAATGTCCTTCAATAAGTAATTAAAAAACGGGGGGGTGGGGGGGTGAAGGGTTGCTGTTTTGCTTAGATGTCCTCCTTGTAAGTTTAACTACTTACTAATGAACATTTAGCATGACCCCCATTTCTCTTAGTGTTCCATTTTTGGCAACATGAACATGATACATGACAGAAAAAAAAAGTAAAAGAAATTAGAAAAGAAAATTCTCAACTACAGTCTTCAAAGGTTTATTCCTGTATGCCAACCCAGCTTGTTTAAAAAAAAAGAAGGGAAAAAATACATACATTTCTTAAAAGACTTTATCCAAAAGCATTTCTTTTCATCCAGTCTCATACAAGCTTTCCCCGACTGCTGACACCATCAAATGAACAGAGAAGAGCGGATGAAGGGAGGATAGAAGGAGGATCGGATGAGCAGGAGGTGGAGGAGGATGGCAGAAAATAGATGTTTCTGTCGATTTTGCAGGAGAAAATAAAGGCGTGCGGGACAGCAAGGCTTAAAGCCAAATCAATGTTGTCAGCAGCTGGCACTTAAGAAGGGGCCATTAAAGTTTAAAAAGTTTGGAAAGCAGTGCTGGAATTAGGGCCAAATGGGTTAGAGGTAGGGGAGCGCTGGCTTCCATTAAAATCAAAGCCAACGAGAGCTGACAGATCCTCTCAGGATTCTTGCAGTCCTCCTGGTTTTTTTTCTTGTTTTTTTTATTATCATCTCCCCTTTTCTCATCATCTCTCTCTCTGTGTCTCTCTTTCTGTCTCTCTCTCACTCCCACTCTCTTTGAGAACATAATTTACTCTATGGGGGCTTTCCATTCTTTTAATTAATGCTTCTTTCCACCTTTGCTTCTCCGTAACCCAAAAATTACTGTCCCGTTAAAATAACCACAGACTGTATGCAGAAGACCTTCTGGGTCTGAAGAGGGAACTCCCTTAAACCTGAATTATGGGCCTGTCATCTAGTTTCAAAAAGAAATCCAGTAGGATGAAAGTATTTTGGAAAATGACACTTTGATTCCCTTGTATGTGACCTTGGCAAAGACTGTCTTTGGGCTTACTCAGTTACTAGTTTCAAGTCTTATGTAGATATCCATTTTTAATAAATTTCCCCCCATAAAAGGGTGATAAAACGGTATAATTTTGATGGACAAATCTCATATGAGTGTACAGTGTCAGTCAGTTTTCTCAGTCAGATCTACTCCGTCATTATCTGGTTTCAAAACACCAAGATGATGACCATGAAGATGCTCAGGACTTCACAAACCAACAGGTGGCATCTTTATCCATCTTTTATATACAGTGTATAGCCATGTTTGAAATTGTTTCTGTCCTGAAAAACACAGTGTCTACAATAATCAGCTCACTGATTGAAAAGAAAAAAATAGCTGGCAATAATGCATTCAAATCCAGTCATATGCAAGTTACCCAGAAACTTTATTATTACTCCTCTCATTCCCTAGCCCTTTTTGGGAAATAGAAAAGTTTGGGGGCTTGTCCGGTAGCTCCTAAAATCCTTATTTGGCAGGAACCAAGATGAAAGGAAGATATAAGAAAAGGATGCAAGAAGACACACATGCCACATGCTACCTTCTTCATTGTTTGTCTGTTGTCTTTTCTTTTTTCTCCTCCTTAAAAAAGAACCATGGAAATTAAAATTACATTTTTTTTTCGCCTCTTAGGCATCTTTTTATCACAAGATTACAAATAAGTTCTGTAGGTGATTATGCAGGTAGATATGGGAGTTTAGTAGCCGAAACTGTTTATTAAAAATTGAGAGCAGATAAGACTGCCAAATGAATACATCAAGAAATTGAAATAAACTGAAATAAGCAGAGATTGCAATGAACAAACTCACTGGAGATATTTGTACTACATCAGGTCTGGCTGAATTAGAACAAGTGGAAAGACAAAGTCTGACAGAGAGTTGGCGGTTTGGTGGGAAGACAGCAGACGCAGAGTGGGCAGGTGGGGAAAAGAGCAGATGAAGTCGAGTAACCAGTTAGGCAGGATTCAGCATTTGACACTGGGAGAATTCAGTCAGCAGGAGTAAACAAATGAGGAACCAACAAACTTGATTAAAGTAGCCAAGTTTGCTACCAAACAAACAGACAGAATAATCTAGCAAGCACTGAAAAAACACTGGAGTAGATATGCTGCTGAGACTGATTGAGTGATTAAATGTGTGTGTGCCAACCTGGTGGTTGCCAAAAGCTCGAAGGAGGTGCCACACCAGGCCAAATACAGGCCAAATACAAACAGAGAAAAACATGAAGAAACCGAAAGGAAGACGATACAGGGAAAGACACAGGAGTCCTAATGAAGACTATGCTACATAGTGCTGTAGGTGAGCAAAATTAATAAGATTGAGACTGTCCTATTTACAGTTTTGTTGTGAAGTAAAAACTAAAGAAATGTGTTACAATGAGAAACTATAAAATGCTTAGAAAATGCTGTTTTAATGCCCTTTAGAAAGGCCTATGAGTTCTAACCGTAGTAGTTTCCCAATGAAACTACCACTTTATAAATTTAAATTATAGTGTAAGCAAAATCAAGCAAAAAAAGAAAAAGAAAAAAAGCTAAATCAACTGTGTAATGTGTTTTCCCTAAATGCAAGACATGCAAATTTTATGATGACTTCCCCATCTGTGTGCAGGGTGTTAGTCAGGGCCGTTTGTAACAGCTGATTACATGCAGATTGCAAATGTTCCACAAACCCTTGTAGCTTACAGACTAGTTTGCGAGCATTAAAGAGCTTTTGCATGCTCATGCATGGGTGTGGAGTTTGTTTTCATTTGCAAAATGTGTAATAATGAGAAATAGAAAATGACTTTATATTGCATATTGCTGCTTGCATGTTGCAAATTAGTGCATATTTGAAGACTGCATTTATTCTATTTATAATGTTGTGAACATGGTGCACATAACTTCACACTTCCCCTGTCACCAGGATGTGAAATCCTATGGAATTATATTTATGTCACAAGTCACATGGGAGTAAAACCATAATCACAAGCAAATGATTTCATTTTACAGGTGAAAGTATTCATTGACACTCACACAATTAAATTCCTCGCACGTAAATTCCAACAACCCACAAGCCATTGCACATTCGAGCGTGTCTGCTGCAGTTTCACAGTTTTAAAGATTTATACAGTAATCCAATGACAGTTGTCACGGGGCAACAGTCACTGGACACGTGGAGGGGTGTTTCCACTGCTGCACAGGAAACAATAACTGTTGATAGGTAATTTGGCGAACTTTATTTTACAAATTGTCAACAAGTACAGCTTAAAAAAGCACCTATGTTGCTGCCACTGTGTAGTGCAGTAACCTGGACTGTCCATCAAAGTGATCAGTCTCATTAGAACCCCTCTTCTTTTGGGCTCCGACCTCCAACTAGTCAGGATTCAGCTTCAAACACAGAGTTACCCTCGAGAGCGTGAAACTACAGCAGGCTGTGCAAAGCAGAAACTCTCGTGTGCATGTTGACTTCCTTGTGTGTGTGGCTGCTGAGTTCTATCCGCACGAGTTGTTGAATTTATGCGTGAGGAATTTAATTGCATGAGTGGCAATAAATCCCTGCACCTGTGAAATGAAATTATTTGCCTGGGATTATGTTTTTTCTGGTATGTGACCTTTGACAGAAATATAATTCCACAGAAGGTGATGTAATATCAAATTTCTGGTCCAACAAAACCATCAGGTTTTTATTATGATTGTTGTTATTACCATAATCATTATTGTTCTTTTTTATTATCATGATGATAATAAGTTCCATCCATCCATGTTTAAATACAATTCAGTATAACTTAATTGAATTAGTCATACCACATGTTTTTCAAGTGTGTTTTCTCACCTCAGAAACAAGTTACTTCTAAAGACTGACGTTAGTCTTATTCCGAACAAAGAAAATGAAAACAAACAATAGAAGACCAAATTCTCTAAGTGCAGAATTACACATTATAAAAACCACCAACTCTTGCCACTAGCAGCCTATTTGGCAAATGTTTCCAAACATTCATGATCTATAATATGCAATATGGCACATTTACATCTGTGTACTTTGTGCTGCTCACTTAAAAGAGGTGAAATCAGGTCAGCTTACACAAAGTTTTTACAAAGTTACGTTACCATGGAGTTTTATTGTTTGTTGACACAATGATGGGGCTTATTAAGAAACTGTAGCCTGGAGGTATTGTTGGGATGGTACACTGGGACTTTTTTTTTTTCTCACTGCTTCTTGTTTTACTTTAAGGCAGAATGATAAGTGAATTAGAATGTTGGCAGGGGGTAACTCCCTGTTGTAAGTGATGCTGTGGAAGCCACACAACTGTATAGCTAAACATACACAAATTACATAAAAAATACGCACTCAAAATTTTCAACCCAAAAACGAAAAGACACATATGCATTTTTATGCACTGATACGCACACATGCACACAAACATGAACTCAAAGGGCATGCCCACAGCTGCCCCCCCTGCTCTCTCAGTCTCCAGAGCTTTTCTGTTTACTTCTAAAACTTGTTTTCATCATCAAGCGCCATTCTCTCAGAGTGTGAGGGCTAGATTAACAGATAGCTCTAAGTAGTGTATGTTTTTTCAAAGGTGTGATTAATGGAAATTTATTAGCCTACTGCACACTCCCTGAGGTGATCATCATAGATGTGTTTGTTATTTTGTCACTCTCAGTCTCAGTTTTTCGGTGTGTGTGGGAGTTTTGTCTTTCTCTCTCACTTATTTGTTTTACCGTCTGTCACTGCATATGTTTGTGTGCTGTTTTTATTCTGCAGCTCTTACTTCCTGTGTTTTGCTGTGTGTTTGTACACATCATTTTTAATACTCTCTGTTCTTGTCTACCTGTAAAAGTTTTGGTGAATGAATTTGTCTGTGCCTGCTGAATGTGTTTGTTTGTATGGTACAGTAGAGTGGACTGATATTGCTTTATGTCCCCGCTACATCTGGGTTACTAAACTCTCAGTCTTTCTCCAGCCTCTGTCATTTAGTCCATTGTTAGCTCCCATTCCAGTGTCCGTCCATTCAACAAGCCTAATGGTCTGTGTAATACACTCAGAAAGCTTCACAGCCTCCCACCTATTTGTGTTGTTGGAGTGTGTGTGTGTTCCATGTCTAAGTGCAGGGGGAGCAAGAGAGGAAAATAAAAGGAGAATGGGAGGCAAGGTGAGCTAAGAGTAGATGAACATAGAGGTTGAACTGAATGTTTTTGTGTGGGCTGAATTCAGTGTGTGCTATGAAGTAGTATTAGTGTCCTTTCAACCTCTATGAAACCTCTCTTCTTCTACGCCTCGACTCTTTCATCCTCTCAGTCAAAGATTATTAAGTCAACACACTTTTTAGTATATTTTAGTTCCTGGTACAGTTTAAGTTGAACAATTACATTTTGACACAGGAAAATATGCTTATTCCGATTTTTTGCTGAAAGATTGCTAAGACGAAATTCTCAAATCTTTCAAGAAACAAACATCTATCTATGATTCCGTAAACTCACCAGGTTCCATATTTTGTCAGTACATGATTGCTTCCCTATTATTCTGGGGTATTTTATACCAGGTGCCAGACAGAACTGCAGAATGAAAGCGAGGTTTAAAGGGAACCAATCAAATGCAGATTATTGAAAAAACAACAACTTCTGTATTACCATTTTAAGAGTTGTATATTTTCGATGAAAGCAGCTATATTGTTTACATTTTCCCACTAGCCTTAAATCATTTCTCCTCATGCTTGTTATACATTATATGAGCACTCTTGGGTATCCAGTAAATAAAAATAAAAATGTGTGTGTTGAGAGGCGGTCAACTGAAGACACTGGAACCAGTCTTCTGGAGAGGGGCTGGACTCTCTTCCAGTCTGGAGTTGTCCTTGGTGAGAGGCAGCGGGCTAAATGGTAAATAGATTGGTTCCTATATAGTGCTTTTCTACTCTACATGAGCAGTCAAAGTGCTTTATACGCCATGTCTTATTCACCTATTTACACGCACATTCATACAAACACTTTATACATCTAAATGCTTTCTATCTAACATTCACACACACGCACACTCCAGTGAACAGCCCACCCCACACTTGGTTGGGTATCCTTTTATCCCTTTGGCTTGCTGCCTGTATGTTTGGGTTTTTACTGGTGGACAAGAGTGTTGTTTCTCTGTTGCTTCGGATTGGGGAAAAGGTCCCGACTGTTGTTTATGCTGATGAACTGAACAACAGTTCAGAATACCCAGCCTTTTGGAATCGCAGGGTGGGGTGCTCGAGGGTGCTCCATCATCCTACTGGGAGATTTCAACGCCCACATGGGCAACACCCGCAAGACCTGAAGGGGTGTAACAGCCTCCCTGATCTGAACCTGAGTGGTGTTATATTTTTGGACTTCTGTGCAAATCACAGTTTGTACATAACAAACACTTTGCTCAAGCATAAATGTTTCAATAAGTGCACGTGGCACAAAGACACCCTAGGTCACAGGTCAATGATCGATTTTGTAATTGTAACATCGGTTCTGTGGCCATATGTTCTGGACACGTGGGTGAAGAGAGGAGCTGAGCTATCAACTGATTACCACCTGGTGAGTTGGATCAGGTGATGGGGGAGGATGCTGGACAGACCTGATGCACCTAAACA